>APFE030095046.1:38051-51271 GCA_000404065.3 Pinus taeda
CTTATAGGGATGAACAAGGCCTCTTGTAACATGAGCTTAGAAATTCTCAGACTTTGGGACTTAGATTTGGGAGCTTGAAAAGTAGAATTACTAACTAGCTTGTCAAAGGGAAAAGAACAAGGTTATATAGAGGTAGGAGGAGTAGATAAGACCATCCACCAAATTCAAGGGATTGTCCTTATCATTAGGAAGCTTCCATGAGAGGTGGAGAACTACTTCCCTCCTTGGGAGATACGAAGCCCAACTGAACTAACTGAAACTGGAATCAGTTCATGGATAGGTTAGAAGGAACCTTCGGAATTTTGTCTGTTAAAAACTTTACCCAACTGGGTTGGCGATAGTGCGACTCTGACACGGAGCACCAGCTGGCGCGCCTCTTTGGAGGATTTCCCCCATTGGCGCGAGTGACACACTGTGGAACAGCGCCAATGGAAAAAGAGCTATTTTATGGGTATTTTGCAGAAGGAATCTTTAGGGCATATGGAGTGTTAGCGCTTGAAATTTCACCTCAGGCTGAAAAAGGTAAACTCCAAGGCAACATCAAACCACTTAGCCTCGTAGCTAACCCTACGGGGCAGGAGAGGGCTCTCTGCGGTCTATCTCAACAAAGATCTTCAACGGGAGGAGATGACCAATAAAGAACACTGATTTTAGGCTAGTAAACTGATAAAAAGGGGTTTTTAGTAAAATGATGGGGTTTTTCTGGGCTGCATGGGGCAAAGGAACAGCTTGAATAGAGAAATGTAATCAAAAACACAGGTTATCCCCTGAGGCAAGGTAGGCAAGAAAGTTTAACATCAAATTGGCATTAAATGGAATGGCAAGACTGCTGAGGAGCTGACAAGGGCATAGAAGATGAATCCTTGTCAAACAGAAGAAAACATTAAATATGAACAAACTTAAAGGCAGAGCATATAAATTATGAATTCTACCTTAACACTTCATTTGTTCAAATGGAAACGATTATGAAATGAAATGAATACATAACAGGATACATATGAAACAAAAGAGGACACAAATGTCAAATCTCAAACCACAGGAATCTCAGGGGTTAGAGCTGCATTTTTTAATTAAAATCTATGTCAAAGACTGTACAATGAAGCTTTCTGTTCTCCACCAGCGCTTAGAACTCCCTGCCCTCTCTTACAAATGTTTTTTTAAATACAATAAAAAGCTCAGGAGAAAACCGATCCATGAAAGGATCAAATTGTTTCAACTGACATTATGAAAAATAGTAAAAAGCCACTCATTGGTTCCTAAAGAACAGCGCTGCATTTTCTGTAACCAATACAAAGGCGGAAACTGTAGTGTGAACCCTCCAAATCATAACTGAAAACTAGGATAAGCAATTTGTCCCTATTTTTCTGCTCAGGTTGATAATCCTCTGTTTAAATTCTGACTTTGACTTTATTTTGCATTTGAATAAGAACTAAAACAAAAACAACGTAATATCTTCTCCAATATCAGCGCATAGACCAAAAACTTCTCCCTACAGGTCGATGAAAACTAATGAGCTGTTTCAACTATAATTGCCAGAATAGAAAGAGTCATCCATTTTTCCTAAAACAGAGCATTGTTTCCCTTGAATTCCTCTGATGGCCAATTAAGAGATAAATGTTGAAGCGCAGATCCCTTTGAATCGCTAACTGAAGTCATATAATAGGAATCGAATCCTATGTCATCTGTTGCTTTGGCTCCGTTTTAATAGCGCTCGTGGGCCATATTCATGAGCTAGTTGTTGCTACCCAAAGAGTGCAAGCAATGTAAATGAAACAAGCTTGTTGAAAAAGGCAACATTTCAAGTTAGCAAACACGATAAATGGAAAAACGAATTGTCTAACAACAAGAATCCAGGTACATATTCCAGTAAATCTCTTTGAAAAGGCCCAGGAATAAAAGTCAGGTTGATCGTTGAAAAGGAACCTTAATAGAAAGGGCTTAGAATATGATCATACAAAAGGGTCAAATGAAAAAGATGAAAAACTCCATGATCTTTCATTTGTTTCCAGCTTCGATAAGAATGTCACTGGGTTTAGAATTCTCAGTCAAAATTGCTCCATTGAAAAATCTCAGAATATTCCAAGACTCAAAGATTTGCAAGTTGCAGCTTCAATAAGACGATACATCCATCGATCCAGCATTCCTGTCAGAGCAAAAGTGCCCCCAAGAACAGCATAAAGACGCGTAATAAAGTGAGTGAAACTACGCTTTTCCTTCCTGATGGTAGCAGTGATAGGAGAAAGATCATACAAAAAATAGACATCTGGCTAGCTCCGGCCAGAATCCTTCATTGCCACAAAGTATTCTGTTACAGAAAATTGATTTGTTGGCAATACTTCCTTTGACAGATATCTGTATTCAGTGGGAATATTTGAAGGTGCCACTTGCATCACGAAGAATGCGGACAATATCATCATGTAGATTGTGTATTCCAGGGTATTTGGTCCCAAATGATAGATCATGAATTACATGGCTCACATTAACATGATTTGCACCCTCGAATATCTGTTGAGCAACAATAATATTCAAGCCATGTACCCAAATGTGGAAATTTCCAGCGACCCTTTGAACATCCAGAACACCAAAGACCCGACATCCTTCACCATCATCTATTGCACGTTTAACATCCTTTATTATCTTTACAGGATCGTTTCCAAAACCATGGGAGTGTTTGGTATCTTCATGATGCCTGTGTGATCATATACATGAGCCAGGCGCACCTTTCCTACTCATCTTGAAGGCTCTGATTATCCCCTTCCAATGATAATTAATATCTCCAAAACATTGCCATTTTACTCTATGCTTTTATCTTATTAAAGGTTCTATTTTAACCAACTGATAAACTCAAAGGAATCCATGTCTCATCATCATCCTTTGTGTTGTATATAACCATCAAACTCCTACAACAACTGAGCGTGTTGTATATTTGGCATTTCTGGCATTTGGATGCAAAACTATGTTTTGTTTGATTTCGCTTTGTCTCTGATTGCTGATGATATTCTGAATTGTGCTTGTGCAGGGATAGGAGCTTGAAGTCGCTTCCATTTGAAGAGCTGGAGAATAAATTACATATTCTAAAACAACACATTTAATGATTTCTTCTTCAAAACAGGGTTTTGAAGAAGAATCAATCTCACACCGACATAAGACAGAGTCTATTGAAGAAGAATCAATCTCACACTGACATAAGACAGAGTCTAACATGGATTACATACTCAAGGTAATACAATGCAGGTGTTTTCAAGTTATGTCACTTCTCACAGGTCCCAGAATAGGTCCTCCAATGTACGGGAGAAGGGGTAACAGGGACGGTCACAAAATACTGGGTAACAGTGCGAGCTTCCTTTGATCACTGTTGTTCTGATAAAGATCTTTCAATGTTTTCAACATTGAAAATGGAGTCTCCTTCCCATGGAGGCTGGAGACTATGTGATCTCGAACTCCCTCCAAGATGATTCTCCTAGCTCTAGCCACACACTTCCTCCATTTCGCCAACTCTTGGGCATTAGATCCTGAGGGCTTGGGGACTTCTTGATCAATGAAGTCCTTCACCCTGTTATCTTCTATTACTGCCTCCATGTGATCCTTCTAGGCTATATAATTCGAACTACCATCAAGGGAATATTCAAGTCTCAAACCATAGAACGCCATTAGTGAAATAGATGTGATAAGAACTCAATTCAATATTTAGAAATCACAAACTTCTTCCTTCTTGTATATTGTTCTTCCTTGATCACATGTGCTCGGATACCATGTAGAATTTTCCTTACAAATCAGCTAGCTCACTGATATCATGTAGAAATTTCACCTGTAGATCAAACTGATATATGCAATGTACTAAAGCATAATACTAGATCTACATCTACCATAAACTTTGCAGAAGCTAATCAACCATGAGCAAAATCAAGCATGAACACATATAACTAATAAGAAGGAATCAATCACACATAACACAGAAGAATTTATCCGGGAAAAGCACCAGCCTGAAACCCCATCTCTATACTATCAATCAAGTGGAAATCCTCAACAACATACAAAAAGAATCAGCTCAAAAGCTATCCTGCTCTCTCTGTACTCTGATGATGTAGCTCGTGGACTACCTAGGCCTGTATATATAGGCTGCACAAGTCCTCCAAGCCCCTATTTCCTTGCGCAATTTTGATTGGGGTCCAATTACATAACATGTGTGAATTGGCCAAATCATACATGTTGTCACCTCATGTCCAACTACATAGTACCAGAAGGAATAATATTCCTTCCTCATGCAAGGAATATTCACTAGGAATATCCTAGCAACTAATAGTACATTGTCCCTCATCTGATCTCAATTGGGTCTCTGTCTGAACTGACATGCATCAGTTATCCATGAGTGAATACTCAATTATCTGAAAATACCAGTTGTCACATGCATGCAAGCATCAACAATCTAAATCTCATTAATTTAACAACTTGTTAAATTAATCTAACTGAACTTGACTAAGTTAAACTAAGTCAACTGATCCTCTCAATATAGAACTCATCCTTAATTCCTCAATCAGTGGAGAAAATCAAGGACACATTCCCCAATCAGTGAAGAAACTATTGCATGTTCTCACAAAGACTTCAAGTTTGATTTTCCTTAACTAATTAACTCATGGAGAATTAATTAATTAATATTCAAACTGCTAGTAAGACCAAATTCGAATTTTACTTCCTATTTCTAGTCCAAGGACTGACTAAAATAGGAATCCACATTGCACTGCTAAAAATAGAACTTCTATTTTTAGCACTTCCATTTTTCATTCCTTGTTGCCCAATCCAGCACTAATGCCCAAACTGCTATTTTTAGCACTTCTATTTTTAGCAATTTCTTGTTGCCAATTTTCAACATCATGTAGGAATTCAAGGTGCCATAGACAGATCAGTAGGGATTATCAGAGTTGTGGGAAATTAAGCAAAGGGAGGGTGAGATGGCTTTGGAGCTCATGCAAAGGTTTAAGGATGCCATCGCCAAGTTGAGTTACAACCTGGACCCAAATCACCAGTAGGACTAGTTTATCAAGGCACTCTTGCCTTTGACCAGAACGCCACTGACACAACAGAAGATAGTAACCCTACAGGATGCATTGGAGCAAGCATCCCGAATAGAAGCTATGGCGGTATACCCCCATGAATACCAGGGAGGCACAAGTCTACAAGATCTGGAGATCACAGGCCTACAAACCCAGATTGCAAACTTGACCGAGAAGCTGAGGGATGTCCAGCTTGTACGACCCACCAAGCCTAATGTTTGGTGCACCCACTGCCTGGTGGAGGGGTGTGTTGTGACGGAATTCCCACGGTTGCAAGGAGTTAATCATCTAGGGGGGTGGTGGGGTCATCAGGGGCCCCTCCCACTACAAGGGTTGCAGCAGTCGAGCACAAGGAACCTTCCCAGGAAGGAATAACCAAGACTTCTATGAGATCTGTGGGGCATATGACACCTGCCGAGGATGTGCCCAATTCTACAAAAATACTCTAATGTCCCCAATAACAGCTATTGTGAGTTCTACACATTGACAACTCATGACATCGATCAGTGTCGAGTGTTGGACACTCTAGCAAAGAGACTAGACAGATCCACGTTTAGGATCAATAAAGCGAGTCAAGGAGGGTGAGGAGGAAATGGATGCGGAGGAAGAACGGGAGGGAGAGGGCCCTTAAGGTGTTACAACTATGACTAGGAAGGACATGTCACTAGAGAATGCATACTCCCGAAGAGACCCTAGTGTTCACAATGTAGAGTTAACACCCATGCGATGGAGGACTGCCCAGAGCTCATTGCGAAGTGGGAAGAGAGAACCCAACAGCCGGGGGCCAGCATGGTGAATGTTGAGCCTCGGACCGACGATGGCCTCCCCGCAACCAATATCAAAATAGTCACCCGAGGAGGGAAGAAGGCAAGGGAGGACCACTATGCAAAGGAACCCCCCTCGATCGTTAAAGCGGTGTCACCATAGAGGGCATATCAGCCCGAACACGAAAAAATAGTACTATCAAGAAGCAGCCAAATTGTTCGAAGGAATGACCGAAGATAGCAACACCCAAAGATTGCAAGTCTATGTGCCCGATTACACCCAGTCAATTGGGGAGTGGCTTAAATTTTTCTTGAGAATTATTGAAGATGGGGTAATGCTAAAGGAATTGCAAAAAAGCTTAAAGGAATATTGTGCATTTGCTCATAGATCTGGGTGTTCATGCTTCTGTTATGTTTATTCATTGATTTATGGTTTTATGATTGCGCGCACTTGTTATGAATGTTGAATGGTTAATAAGAATATTGGGTACACATAATTAAGTCAAGATCTATAATAATAGTATATTGACGATCAAAGATCTAGATAGCACATCTTTGCGCTCTTTACTGGGCTGCGCGGAAGTAGTCGCACTAGTCGCGAAGGTTAGATGGTTGTGTGGAGCAGCCCAGGCACGTGGGTTGGGCTCAAGAACTTCCTAAAACCTCATCAAGACATCCCAAGGGTGTGAAAACCTGGTTCCAGCACCCTCCCATACTACCTCGGGTGAGACCTCAGTCCGCACACTGCGGACTATTGCTGAAAGGGCCGGTAGTTTCAGGATTTGTTTGACTAAATCACTTCTGAACCTAGGTCAGGCCCCATCAAGCCAACAAATGGTTCTATTGCCGGGACTAGGATTTGCCTAAGGGATGTCTGATGTCATGCCACTGGAAACCTATGAAGGAAGAAATTGAAGAGTGGTTGGTCAAGAAGCTTCACGAGTTCGTGACACAAGAAATTAGAACCCCGCAGATATCCGAGAAGAGGTGGCTGGATCGATACATATATACAGAAATCCATGAGATCTTCTTCACGTCCTTCCCATATGTACTGTATAACTGGATCGCGAGGTTAGCCAATAGCCAGGGGAGGTACAAGCTCGATCAACCAATAGTGTGGACTCCAGAGTTAGTGCGCATACTAGAGGCATCAGAAGATAAGATCGCGTGAGCTGTGGACCGTTGGCTCGACCGGGTAATAGGAGGATTTATCATTGAATTTGCGATAGACATGACTATGAGCTACAGTGAGGCAGAAAGGCGTTTTCTCAAGGGACCGCGAGGTAAGTACATCAAATATTTGAATACATGGATTAAGATGTTTTTATGTGAAAAATGGGTGATGTGAATACATTAATGTTTGGAACGACGCGGAGCGGAAAGGTCTACAGAGGTAGCGGGGAATTAGGAAACAATCCCTTAATTTCACCTTCACGAGAGAGCGAGGAAGAGCTCGCTCAGGTCTCTCCGAGGAGTGCTGTCAGTTTGATAAGACAACGCATTCCACATTTACCATCTCCACTTATGCCACCACTTGTGTCACCTCCCTCTCCTCCACCTTCGTCCACACCACCTCCACCAAACCAGCAGTTCAGTATGGCAAGCATGAATAAGCTACTCGTATTTAGAGGAGTAGGAAATGAGGACCCCGATCAGTTCTGGTTCATGGTAAGAGAAATGTGGGAAGCACAAGGGGTTACGGACGATAACATTAATAAGGCTACATTGGTGAGCGTGTTGCAGGATCGCGCGTTGACGTGGTATATCAAGCACTCGAATGATCACCCAAATGCAAGCATAGCGGAGATCCAAAATGTGTTGAACAGAGAATTTAGTCGGACGAAATCAAAGATGTAGTCAGTCATTGGATTTAAGGAGATCACGGTGCTTCCAGGCGAGACCCCATGGGATCTGGATCAATGGTTGAAGAGTACGATCCGCGAGGCTAATATGATGCTAACAAATGCACAGCACCGCACGTGGTTTGTGGCATCTTTGACACCCAACCTAAGGACGACACTATCACAGCAGAAGCTTTCAACCCAGGCCGAAGCATTGGAAATGGCGATGAGGTTGCACGAAACACCGATATAGGATCCAGGTCTAGGAGTTCAACAGATTTACATGTAGCTACAGAATCTCTGCATGGAAATGCAGAGCTTGAAGCAGGATAGGGCACCGCGGCCGGAGGTGTGCAAGGAAGTGTGGTGTATAAAATGCAAAGGCCAGGACCATGATAAGGATCATTGTCCGGTATTTGCGAACTACTTGGCAGGAGGGGGGCCAATGCCACTGAGACTAGAGGCCCAAGCAGGGCCGAGTGCGACACCCCTGCTATGGTGCGCGATCTGTCAAATAGGAGGAAAACACACAATGAACAATTGTGTTCTGTTGCAGAAGTATACACAGACTCCACAGTAGCTATTTTGTAATTTTTGTAGGTCGGTGGGCCACGACGAGCGTACTTGTCGCAGCTATGAGTTGATGATGGAGCAGACCCCAGCCTATAGAATGCAGACAAAAATGCAAGGCCTCGACCCAGCCGTGGGGATGGCGCGCGCTGAATTTCAGGGGCGAGGTCGAGGACAAGGAGGGATGGGCCCAGGAAGGGGCCACGAACAATTAATTTTTTACAATTGCAAAGGAACTGGGCACTACACCCGCGATTGTACCAACCCAATGAGAATATCTTGTTCATATTGTGCTTAGTTCAATCATGAAGCAGTGGATTGTCCTACATTCATCACACAAATGCACGATAAAGGAGTACTTCAGCCTACTCTGACTCAAAATATTCAAATGATGAGGTCTGAACCACGCGAAGAAGACCCAAATGTGAATATGGTGCTCAGAAGTGGCGTGACCATAGGGGAAGATAAGGGGAAGCAACTCGAAGAAGATACATGGGTTCGCAAGGCTCCTACAAAGGAACTGGAGTTTGACT
The DNA here is from genome assembly GCA_000404065.3 of Pinus taeda. Taxonomy (NCBI): domain Eukaryota; kingdom Viridiplantae; phylum Streptophyta; class Pinopsida; order Pinales; family Pinaceae; genus Pinus; species Pinus taeda. The sequence continues at coordinate 46,811 of APFE030095046.1, forward strand.
TGGAAAGCACAAAGGAGACGTTTATGTAAGCTAAGAAGAGCTTCGTGGAGGCCTCTACTTCAGGTAGTAAGGATCAACCAGAGCTAGGAATGGATCCTTCTATGCTTACTACCTTTTTAGAGACATGCATGAAACTGTTGCATGACAATAGGGCAGTTAAAGGACTACAAGAGTTGATCACTCAGTGCGCAAGGTCAAGTGAACCACGCGTAGTCCAGAAACTGGGAAAGCATACATTGCACACTAGAAGGGAGATGAGGTTGACAACACAAATTGGTGAATACGAAATGGATTAGGTAATCTTGAACCTAGGGTCTGACACGAATGTGTTACCTAAGCAGACATGGGAATGCATGGGAAGGTCTGTGTTACAGTGGTCCCCTATTCAATTATGAATGGTTAACCAATAGAATATTTTCCTCATGGGAAGGTTGCAAGGGGTAACAGTTGATATCGAAGGCGTGAGCACGCAAACGAACTTTGAAGTGATAGAGAATTTCGTTGACAACAATCCTTATCCCGCGTTGCTAGGAATAGACTGGGCCACTGATATGAATGGAGTCATCAACCTGAAGAAGCGGAAGATGATATTCGAGAAAAAGTCCCTACGCGTGGTAGTTCGCTAGATCTAGCCGAAAGAACATGCTACACTGAACTTGTGCGCAATGATGACAGTGACGATGAGCTAGATTTCATTTAACAGATAACGGCGCAAGACTAGGATCGAGTTAACCAGACTATAGATGGGAGAATCTCGTGGGAACGCGACAGTTCCTATACTTCAAATTCAAATGAAGAAGTAGAACGCTGGAAGAACCAGTTGCACGAAGTGACAATGTCGAATTGCAACATGATGATTAGATCACTACTGTGCGTGACAACAGAAGCAAGGGAACTACCAATATATGATGGGGTAACAACGGTGGATGAATTCTTAGATAAATTTGAAAGTGCAGTACCGAAACAGCAGCGGTACGGTGCGCTGAAATGGACGTTACGCGCAGCACCCGCACGATGGTGGAGTACACATCAAAAGACTATTGGAAACTAGAGTGAATGTCGAAGATGGATGCGCTTACAATTTGAAAGCCCCCAGCATCAAACAAGAGCCAGGCAGCCAGGACGGCAGTTTGCGTGCCCGCCTATGTCGATGGGTGCAGACAGGTGTTGTGCAAGCACATCCCAGACTAAGAATCGACATTCTGAACCAGTTGCAGTAGTCGAGAACGTATCACACACCAAAAACGTTTCACATAAAAGCACTCAAGAGGATACGCGGAACTTGGAATAAGCTTCACCAGGCCAGATTGACTAATTGGGACCAGCACGTACCAGCAGTTCGATGGGCCTCTAGGGCCATGTACAAGACTCTGAGCACGGAAATGATCCTAAAGATGATGGGCAAATTTGAGGCCATAGGTTTGGGAGGAAGGAATCCTCGCATAAGTGGAATGAGTCGTAAGGACTAGGACGAAGGAATTTTGTCGCTACATGGGACCAAACATATGCAGATTCAGGAAGCCATTCGGCAAGGGCACTTAAAAATTAGCGAACTCGAAGAAGATTGAGTACAGATGAGGAAGAAAAGTAGGATCTTGGATGAAGAAATCAACAAGCTGGAAACTGAAATAATACAAGCAAGCCACGCCGAAAAACTAAGCCTGACTGAACAAAAAGTAGGCAGCCACACTACCGCATTAGAAGGATTTGGGGTTTTGCTACCATGGTTGTGGCCGCACCTCACTAGACAATGGGATTGGGGTCGCGCACCATGAAAAGGAGAATGAAAAGCACTGACTGACATCAGGGTAATTGTGGGGTACCCACGGACTAGGATGGAAGGTGCAAGTGCAGGTGGAGTAGCCACCTGACTAACTGTAGAAAGCATAGTCGCAGCGCTCCAAGCAATTGGAAGAGAGGGACTCTAAAAAAGTATGCAGGGGAGCTCCACGACAAAGAAGTTGCGCACAGGATCAATATGGTGCACGGGTTGCATACGCGCATAGGGGGCCACACTGTCATGCAGGTAGATGGGGAAGTGACCGTTGGGATCACTGTTCATGATAAGATATCTGATCTGATGGTAAGATCTAAGACAACTATTAAAGTATTATAGACTCATGTGCATGGTTATGCCTATGTTATTTTGTGCAATGGATCGATAAGATTGCGAAATACACAGACAATGAAGCAGTAAAGAAGCATAATAGACAACACACATAAACACAAGTTTAATAAGGAGTTCACCCAATACTCTTGGGCTACATCTCCTGGTCCAACCTTCAGCGGTGACCTCTCTATTATTTCTTTAGAACAGAGTTTTACAAAAGTATGAGCTCAACGTGAGTCTCAACACACAACAGATACAACAACAAGATTTTTTCTTGAACCTCTCAAGCCTCTCTAAATACACAGCCTCTTTGTATCACTCTCTGTCCCTGTCTTTGCTCTGTCTCAGTAATACCTCCCTCTATCTTCTGTTTTCTATGGCTTTAAAGCCAATCTACACTGCCTGTTTGTTTCCTCTTCTCGGCTTTTTGTCTCCCGGACTCTGTCCGCTCAAATCCCCCTTCTGAGTGTTAATAATCATTACATAAAGTCTTTAGGGGAGGTGGCTAACTGTTCCGCAAAAAATGAGTGCATCGGGCCTTTGAAATCCTTGAAATGGCTATTCTCTGTTTACACAGAGAAATGCGTTCAAACACAGGAAAAACTGCCAAAGCATTGTTCATCCGGACTTCAAATATTCATAAATGCGTCCTATTTTCCTATCGGGTCCACCTATAAGTCTCTATCGCATGTCACAATTCCCCTCTCCATGGCTTCCCTTTGTATTTTGAAAATATGTAAAAACACTAAAAATATTGTAAAAATGGCTTTGGGTGGACTTGAAATATTATTCATTTTCATTCCCAAACCCCTTCGGGTCCGGGTTTCATCGCATCGGCGCTTCCCTTCATATTTCATTTAATAAATAAAAAATGTGAAAATACATTAAAAATGACAATTGACGGATCTCAAATCTTATGAAATAGCGTTTATATTCCCATCGGGTTCAGCTAATTGCATCACACATATATATGTGCATATAGCCCTGATCCATTGTGTTTGTCGATTGCGATATCGCGATGCGATTGATCGCAACCGCATATCGTGATAACCCCGGGCCGTTTGGTGAGCGCTCTATTCGTATTTACCGACTGCGATTCTGTGATGCAACGTGGGTCGTTGATTTGCGCACTTGATCCACGGTCCTCGTTGACTCCGCTGATCGCCATCGCAAGTTTTATGTAGTGTGCTCCGATTCCCTCTGCCTGTCATCGTCGATTTGTAATTTTCCGATCGGAACTGGATTGTTGATTGGCCAGATCTGACGGCTCCTGTGAATTTACTGTTCAAGCCTCCAATAGCCTGTTTTCCATTGTTTCTTGGTATTTTTTGGTTGTTGATAGTGTTTTCAATTGTTTCTAAGGGTTCTTCCCATGCGAATGTTTTGATCTTTTGAATGATTTTTAAAGAATTTAGAGAGTGTTGGAGAGGTAGATCCCCTCTACGGATAGACGCGATCCCTACTAGCCCAGAACAGGTCTAGCAACAAACAAACAATGCTATCACGCAAGTTCCTAATTTCAAATAAAAGGTAGGTGATGAAGACCTACTTGGGTTCCAACACTTTTGTTCGTAGAAGAGACGTCACCCACGCTCCTTTGCCTTGGTCGGCCACAGTCCTCCACTATCCCCGTGAATGGACACCTGCACACAAAGAGAACAACACAAACACAAGCGTGAAATCTAATATATGCAATTATACATCAGTCAGGAAGGACATAATTCAACATTAATCATTACAACAATGAGAATGGAACCATAATGATAGTCATCTATTATTAAAAATCAACAAAGGAGAATACAACCAGCGTCTTGACGTCAAGTCCTCCTTTGGTTGGGTGCTCAGCTACACAAGTCTTGCAAAGCTTGAAGGGATGAAGGACAAGCCTCTCTCTCTTTGGTGACAAGATCTCCTTAATTAGGTTAAGCCTTATGGACACAAAGAAGGCTCTTGCAACTCTAATCTCTTGATATCTTCCTTTCAACACCAGTATAATTACCACTACCACCAGAACTAGAACTAGAACTAGCTTTCTCAAGTCATGGTGACAAGATTTTATAGATGAAAAGGAAGGGATAAGATCAATCACAACAATAATGGATTTGGCTTCATCACTTGGAAACTTCTATGGAATGGTGGCAAACTACTAGGGGTGATTTTAGGGGCGATGTTCGCCCTTTGGCGAAATTAAGGGGTTTTAAATTTTTAGTGGGCGAATATTTTGTATCATAGTACATTTTTTACAAATCACCTCAAATAGCCCACCTTATTTTAAGGGAGAGGGTAAAAAAGGTAAATTTAGCCCTTGAAATTAGGAGTTACAACCTTCCATTCGCCCATTTTCAGGAATA
>APFE030095050.1:0-67560 GCA_000404065.3 Pinus taeda
AATTCAATATTAAGGTCTATATTCTAACATTTAATTATTTATTTATAAATATTATTCATTTAGTCAAATCTAACCGTTACATTATAACAGTTAAAAAATGTATCTTCATAAATAGATGCAAAATCTAGTCTTCCTCTAACTTGATGCCAAGATCTAGTCTTCTTCCTACTTTTCCTACTTTTCACGATATGAATCACAGTAGCCTTAGTTCAATCATCATTATTGTCTAAGAAACATTAGCGAAAACAGTGTAGTCAATATATCGAAAAGCAATAGACCATAAACAAATTTGACTAGCTCCATTCGCTGCATTTATATCATTTACTTTATAAAAAGACTCTATTTAACTGATAGCAAATTTAAGTTTAATATTGATGAACAACAATAACTGCAAAAAGGGCTTTTGTAAGCATTACCCATCAAGCTGACGGGCATTTTAATTTTTTATTTCATAACCACAATTCCAATGCCAAGGTTCGGAGCAAGAAAATGTGAACAATACCAAAAACTGATACCAAAATACAACTGCCTTATTCTTGATTGTCAGTTAAAATAACCTAGAGGTTTTTGTTTTGAATTTGCGCTAGCAACGCTCAGAGCTCAAACGCAACTCCATGGTTATCAGGCACCTTGTTCTCAGATTATTTAACACAACTAGGAGGTTTCTATTTTGATTTTGAGCTAACAATGCTCAGAGTTCAAAAACAACTCCATGTTTATGTGGCACCATGTTCTCATTGTGGCATGGAAGGTCCACATTCACTTCTTACAGATTTTAATACCCACAATTACACCCCATTTCCAATGAGGCACTCTCCAAATCAAGTTTAATACAATAAAATATTAACTACAGAAAAGGCTAAAGTATTCTAAGGATTACCCATAAAACTAATGGGAGATTTACTTTTTAATTTCTAAACAATTCCCAATTGAAAGGTTCACAGTTAAAATATGTATACAACAGGCAAAAACAGTTGCCAAATTGCAATGGCCTTTTTCCATTATTGTCAATCAAAGAAACCAAGAGGTATTTACTTCGATTCTGATAGCAAAGCTCAGAGCTCAAATACAACTCCATGCTTATTTATTTTAATTTTGAGATAGCAAAACTCGGGGATCAAACACAACTCCATGCTTATTACGCATCCATATTCTCATTGTCACTCTCCACTCACCTCTTACATATTCTAAGTCTACAATACACCAACCTACCACAAAATTTTGCCCGTTCCCAATGACACAAGCAATTCTCTAAATCATCTCCCCCAAACCTCTAAAAGAGCACTACCACAAACATGGATTCATTAGGGAATATCGATGAGAAACGGAAGACGCAGCTGATGTGTTACATCTATAAAAGAGCACTAACACAAGTATGGGTTCATTCGGTAGTATCGACGAGAGAAGGAAAACGTGTAAGTGCAATGAAGAAACAAAACCTCTTACTTTCTTCGTTCCTTCTCTTTCATTAGAAATTCAAATAAATCACTCTGGTATACGGTCATCCTGGTATTTCCTCGCCCTCTGCCAACAAAAAGGAAGGAGAAAAGATGAAAGTAATAAGTTTTAGTTCCTCAATCTCCCAATGGTCAATCAAGCATCTTCTTTCATATTTAATCAGACTATTAACAAGATAAATGTATGAAATCATCAAATCTTCAGCCAGCTAGGTAGGTTGAAATAATCTTCAAATTAATTAAAGTCTTCTTGTGGGACAACCTAAAGTCTTCTTGTGGGACAACCTAGTGGTTGCCACAATGGGATGTTATCCCATGCGACCGGTTTTAGATTCCACGGGGGACATCTTTGGCCCATTGTAATAAGGCTCAAAGCTCAAAGCTCAAAGAGTAGCACCGCCACACCTCCCCTCCTACCCTCCCTCGAGTCTCAGCGAAAAAATTTAAGATATAAATTCCTGGTATATCTGACATACAAGCTATTGGATATATTCTTGGTTTGATCTTGGCCTTACCAAGATTACTCCAACATATTACCAATTCACCATAGCAAAAGAAAAACAAATTAATTTGATAAGAACTTGCATTCTTGGTTTGATCTTGGGCCTCACCAAGATTACTCCAACAAATTACCAATTCACCATGGCTACAAAAAAAAACAGAACTTGCACTGCCTCTTACTTTTTTAACGTGGCATGGAGTGGACCACGATGAAAGTGGAAGTTTCATCTTAGAAACACTAGCATCTGTTATCGTAAATTTGATCAGAACTTGTACTCGGCCTCGTTACTATTTTAACGTGGCATTCATGGGAATGGACCACAATGAAAATGGAACCCTAGTGTATGGCTTGCCGCTTACTTTTTTTAACGTGGCATTCAGAGGGAGTGGACCATAACGAAAATGGAACCCTGGTGACCGGCTTAGCATTATGTAACCTTACCAGTGAACAGAAGGCCCCGCTCTTTATTGCCCTCTGCGACCATCTAACAAATAGTTAATCATCAATGAGATATCATACAGAATGCTCATCCTAAAGTAAATATTGCAACTTCCACGCTGATAGATAACAGAAATAAATTGTAACAAGAACATAGACGTCTTCTTCATGCAACCCCCTTGATATATGAAATTTGAATAGACAGATCATCTTCATGATGCATCCCCCTTGAAATATGAATAGCCAGATAATGCCTACATAAATGCAATTTCTCATGCATGAAAACAAGACAGATGGAACGTTATCAGAAACAAAACTTCTGTGGAAAACAAGAGAAGTGAAAGATTATACTTCGATACAAATTGTCGTTGACATCAAAACAATATTAGCAACACAAAAATGTTATAGCCAAAAGTAAATCACCACTAAGAATGCCAGACAGATTCCCATATGAATGCTTTCAACCCTCCAATATTGTAGATAAATGGCCACAAATTAACCATGGCAATATTTTCTAAAACATAAGCCTCGACGCAAAAAATCTTTATTCATGTATAAATGTTAAATTTCATTCTTATGTATACTATTCTGGCCTGGAACATTCATCTAATTTATAGAAAGCCTCAGCAGCTTGAATATAACCAATTCATCTGTACAGGATATAAGTGATAAAGAACAAATAAACTAGGAGAAATAGCCACGATCTCCTGGTTGATGTGCCTTGATTAGGGCGGACCTTCAGTGTAAAGTCTTATTTTTGTTTTACCCGGATACAATCTGTGCATAAGCAATGGGTATACTCACTTTTTTCCCAGATAAAAAAACAGATCCAAATCTAGGAACTAAAAGAAATATTCAACTAGGAATCCCAGCCCCAGGGCAGAAATCCTGCCCAGCATATAAATTCATTCTGCAAGCCAGTCCTGCCCTAACCAGAAAGGTCCAGGGACCACCTCAGCTTGAGTAAAGCTTGTGGCAGTCCCAAGCAATAATTTGTTTAGATTGCTGAATATATACCATCATGACTGGAATATAGTTGAATATATACTGATATGCCTTCACAAAAGTTGCACCGGTAATAGGCCAATACAGAAGATAACCTCCCACCTGATCCAAGCAAGAACACTTCCCAGGACAACTAAGACTTGTTGTCTCCCAAAACAAATGGTCCAAACCAGATAATCCATGAAATTGCTAGCTTGTAACTTTATCACTTCGACAGTCCAAGCCAATGGACCAGAGGCAGACCTGCTATATTGTAGATGTGTAGCAGCAAGAAAGCTCCTGGACTCACCAGCTATATGTTCATCTTTTGTCTCTGACAGACCTCTTAATGCTTTACCAACTGAAAACATGCCAGTTGCGTACTTCCAACACATTAGACACCAATAGCTTGTACAAGTCACAATAAAGCCGAAACTGAAGGTAGTGACCAAAGTCAACATCCCACATTAAATCAGTTGCATAGCATTTCCCCACTCTGCATCAAAATGATAATCATCCAATTTCAGCCACTTTCAGACAGTATTTGAGTATACCTATTTAAGTAATAAAGTTCAAGAATAAATTGCCATATCAAATATCTACTACAGTTACATTTACATATTATAGAATTTAAAACCAGAGAGAATGCATGATTAATTACTCTGATGTGCTGAAATTTTAGAATTTATCACGATGACCAATAAAATGTACAACATGACCAACAATAAGAATCCTAGGTCAGTATACTATACACCCATCTAATCCACCAATAAATTTCTGAACTAATCAACATAGTTGGAAAAAATGCAGGCCCCTACTGAGAACATCCGAATTTGTAATTGACTGATCATGGATGAAAACTGGTTTATCATTTTCCTTGCAACAGAAAGTTGTCTCTAGAATCTATAGTACCTAAATTAAATCCTTAGAGACCACAGAGAACAAATAAAAGGACAATTGCAATGCTATACTATATATGAAACAATGGAAAACTGTTGAGAGAAACCAGTAACAATGCCAGATAGGAAATGCTAAAGAAAGTTGCAGGCATATGTAGTCTGATGATATACCATATAACTCCTTGATCAGAACTGCATAAAAGGTAAGATAATGGTTGCCCGTTGGTTGTCTCTAGAATCTATAGTACCTAAATTAAATCCTTAGAGACCACAGAGAACAAATAAAAGGACAATTGCAATGCTATACTATATATGAGACAATGGAAAACTTTTGAGAGAAACCAGTAACAATGCCAGATAGGAAATGCTAAAGAAAGTTGCAGGCATATGTAGTCTGATGATATACCATATAACTCCTTGGTCACAACTGCATAAAAGGTAAGATAATGGTTGCCCGTTGCAGGTAGCATCAGGAACCAATATACTGAGCTAACAATCTTATTATTGACTCCTTAGAAATAATCATTTATTATAAGCACATGTTATTCACCCAGTTGTTTCTTGTCCTACCTATTTGATAACCAGGTACAATTTTCTCAGGACTAGACTGAAAGTTACGGATATTATTTAATGAAATATTTGATTAAATTAGTAATCAAAACTCCAGCAAGATCCAGATGTCGCTAGTAGCATATCACCAGCACAGTCAACCTGTGCTTTGTAGATAATTATAGCATTGGATTTTAGAGATCTGTGGTTTGTGCTTTTTGAGTCTTTGATCGGAGAATCCACAGTAAGAGAATTTTTACACCTAACTCTCTTACTGTGGATTCTCCGATCAAAGACTCAAAAAGCACAAACCACAGATCTCTAAAATCCAATTATAGCATTGTTTATGGACTCACCTTTCGATTTATTAGAGAAGACAGAAAAATGCAGGTCAAGAAGGAAAGATAGCATCCTTGAGAACCAGGTATAAGCACAATATCCATGAGAATCATTTATATAAGCACATGTTATTCAGCCAGTTGTTTTTTGTCCTACCTATTTGACAACCACGTAATTTTTTCTCAGGACTAGACTGAGTGAATTATATAAATTTAATAAAATATTTGATTAAATTAGTGAGCAAGACTCCAGCAAGATCCAGATGTGTCTAGTAGCATCCAGCAGAGTCAACCTGGGTTTTGTTGATAATTATAGCATTGTTTATGGACTTACCTTGTGATTTATTTGACAAAACAGAAAAAAGGAGGTCAAAAAGGAAAGAAAGACCAAAACAGAATCAATAATATCCTTCAAAACGATGATGACATTTAAGATCACATAATTCTTACCATCTCCATTAAACTTAAGAACCAGATCCAGATTTATGAACCGCAACCCAAACCTGCTTCTGAAAAAACCATCAGATAACAAAACACAAATCAATACAAAAGAATGGTCAATACCATTCTTTGAAAACGGGACAAAGACACTTTGCAACCACGTTAAATTGAAAATAGATTGTGATCAATTCCACTGCTATTAACCCAGTATATCTCACCTCATGGTTTCCATAGCCCGAAGCACCACCTCGCTTGGAAGATTTTGACTCGGGTGCATTAAGAGAACTGTCCAATTCCTTTAATCCTAATGGCAGTGGGCGCCTCATAATTTGTCTGTGATTTCCTGCTTATATATACACATACACATATATCCGAACATCATAAGTAAGCCATAAATACAAAAAAAAAGTTCTGGATTTCTCAATGCCCAATTATTTGAGCTTGTAAGTAAAGGCTCAAACATATCTTTCCACTAAACCAAAGAGAGAATGAAAGGAAATGAAAGCATACTAAACTCACCATTTTCTCCAGTCCTGCTTGTCATCAACATCTCACTTTTCTGTTCTCCCTGAATTGAAGATTGCTCCAAGCAAGGCACAAAATTAGTGTTACTGTTCATACGATTTGACCGGACAATTTGAGCACCTGTTGAATCAACAAGACGGGATTTCCCCAGAGCTCCAGATGGATTGGGACTAAAATTATCCACTGATAAATTATCCTCTATAGAAAAATCTGTTAACCCAAGGGTTGGTCCATGATGGAACTGAGAAACCCCTTCAACATTAACTTCGGATCTTATGGGCACTACCACATCGGATGACAGCTGTGTGCAGTCAGAAGAAATATATGGCTGAGATTCATCTGCACCGAAAGCTCCATCAGAGCGTCGACGAGGAGTCCAAACGGGGCGATCAGGCCTGTCCTTATTCCTCATCCGTCTATCATGTTTTTCAGCTATATTTGCAACAGCATGCAAATCAATTGTAGCCAGCTTCTCATCTAAAAATTGTTTAGTATTTATATCAGAGAAATCTCATTGATTAGTCATTAAGTTTTAAACCTTATCATCTAAAACTTTAGGCATTTTCAAAGGGAACTGACTAGTATTTCAGATTAATCAAATAACAAGACGCCTAGAATGTTGCATACCTTTCTGTGCATATGACACTTGATTTTGCTGCTCAGATTGCAAGTTTGCAAGTGACTGAGGTTGCTGAAAGTCCTTATTTACTAAAATGCCTTTCACAGTTCTCCCACTAGGCTCACGGCGTTGATGCAGTTTGAAGGATGTTAATGGAGATCCTCTAACAGGAGATGTCATTCCCTGCTGATTCACTGATCCACCATGATGTTGTGCCAAGGAAACGCCTTTGATAGATGACATTTGTCGTTTTTGAGGTTGAACAGCAACACCAATACTATTTGAGAAGGATGCCTCAGTAATACGTCCCTGGCAATCACAAAAATGTGAAAAAAAGAAAACAACTCCCAACTTCTAACCAACATTATTATGCCCTCGCCTAGAAATATAAAAGCAAACATTCAACTAAGTACCTTCCATTTTACAACAAACAATGCAACAAACTATTACACAGACTGAAAATACCAGTGCTATCAGAACTGGCCAGTCAGACCAGTTTGGAGAGAAAACTGGTTCGGTCAGGTGATTCAGGCCATTTTAGCCTGGTTTGGTTTTAAACCAACCTTTAAGAAGTAAGAACCAAACCATCCAGTTCTGTATGGTGTGGCTATGAACCACCATAACTTTTTTTAAAGCAATAATGTTAAATTACATTATTTGCAAACACAATACCCAACTCTAGGGCCCTACTAATGCTATTTAAAGAGATTTTATATGGAGAAAATAGAATTTTAGATCCCATTCAACAATCAGCAGACTTTAACAGTTTTCTGGATTTCAGGGTTGCAATGTTTCCATGTTTCAACATTCAGCAGACTTAACAGTTTTCTGGATTTCAGGATTGGCAGATTTGCAATGTTTCCAAGTATTATGTCATGTATGAGGGCACAAAACTGGTATTTAATCTACAGCACCAAGCCCTCTATGTAGCTCAATGTTGGTGGCATTAATAATTGAACTCCTCTGTCATGTCCCTAGTAAAACGGTACCCTTCACTCGAAAAATGCCTGATTTGGCATGTTAAGCTTTTTCTGTTGAAAAGTGTAGCTTGGGAGGTACACCTACAAACCTTGGGGTACTAGGTTTGTGTGGATTTACCCACAAAAATGAGCTTTTGTGGGCAAAGTACCCAAGCGGTGGGCTTTAGACCCAATGTTTTGGGCTAAAGACCCAAAGATAACATTTGTTTATTCTATTTGTTGTATGAAGGCACTTTTGATGGACTAAAAGGGCACCTAAAGGCAACAATGGAGAGATATAAATAAAGGAGACCTAGAAGAGGTCTCAACACATCATAGCACTCATCTTTGTTAAGGATAGCAACAACGACAAGCTGCAGATCAGCTAGAGAGGTCAAGTTGTTATGATGCCCTAGAAGGAAGGCCGAGTTTCTTGCATCTCTGTTTTGCTGAAGTTCTGAGGCCAAGTATCAGTGCTGGGTGAATTTTGTTCATGCCCTAAGGAAGGCCAAAGCCCTGGGAGGAAGAGGTTGCCAGTATTTGAAGGTCATTCTGCTCAGGGAAGAATGTCTGAACCCTAGGACGAGGACACAGAAGATACTTGGAGGCTGATCTGTCCAAAGGAAGTGGGCCGAAGCCCTAGGAGGACGCACCTAAGCCTCAGATTCTTGAACAGAGAGGGCCAAGCCACTGATATCGCTACCCAAGAGCTGAGGGAGACATTCTGAGGAGGTCCGAGCTGGTTGTGCCTAGGCCACAGGCCTAGTAGGAGGCCAAAAAATCCTCAGACTGTGTACAGACAAACCAAGAAGTTCCAGCACTATAGGTGACCAGCAAATGAGTTGTTATTCTGTGGTTAAATAATTGCTGAGGTAAATTGTTGAAGTCTGTCTAGCAAAGGAGGGTTTGGACTGCTAGGTGTCAGTGACAAAAGAAGGCTGAAAGGATTGTTGTTGAAGGATCTACATCAGCTAGTAAGTTTCTTATTTTTGTCATTGTTCTTGGGCAGACTGAGGATCAAAGGACAGACCTCAAGCCCTAGTGTATTCTGTGTATACTAGTGTCTAGTATCAGGGCTGTGTAAAGGCCATGATCCCTGGTACAGGACCCCTGTGTTTGTTTTATTGAAGGACTGATAAATACAAGTGTCAACACATTGTCAGAGGGACAGGGGTTATACCATTCAAGATGGAGTCAAGAGAGCTACTACAAGTTCAAGATGTATTGTGGGTATCGGCGCTCAAGTGCAACATGTTGTTTGTCTCAATGATTGAGGCTAAGGGGTTCAAAATATTATTCCATGATGGGAAGGTGATACTCAAGACGAGTGGCTCTAACTCCACATGAGCAATCTTTGGAGTTAGGGAGAAGGGTCTATATAGGCTAAAGGGCAAGCCCATAGATCAAGGGATGAACAAGCTTTCTGAGACTCAACGGAGTCAAGTTCGAGAGGGAGTTTGCAGATTTAGAGGGAGAATCTGCATCCCAAGAAGAAAGCATCGTCAAAGGGAAGAAAGGAGACTTCCACACCTTACAAGGAAGAACCTTGGAATGGCATGAAGGCCTATGAGGAAAAGAAGAAGCGTGAAGCTTCTAGACTCTAGTGGTGAGGATAATTTCAAAAAGAGTGTTGTTCACACTACAGGCTATGCTTTCATGAGGTGGGTTGTTGGCCTATATGGGAAAGATGAGATGCTTAGGAGGTATGGTAGTACTTCCCTCGCTAACAGGGAGCGCTGAAAAGTGTAACTTGGGAGGTACTCACACAAAACTTGGGGTACTAGGTTTGTGTGGAGTTGACCCATGAAAATGAGCCTTTGTGGGCAAAGCACCTAAGTTGTGGGCTTTAGACCCAATGTTGTGGGCTAAAGACCCAAAGATAATATTTGTTTATTCCATTTGTTTTATGAAGGCACTTTTGATGGACTAAAGTGCACCTAAATGCAACTATGGAGAGACAGAAATAAAGGAGACTAAGGATAGGTCTCAACACATCATAGCACTCATCTTTGTGAAGGATACCAACAAGGAGAAGCCACAAATCACCTAGAGAGGTCGAGTAAGTTGTTATTTATGTCTTAAGAAGGATCGATGCCCAAGAAAGAAGGTCAAGTTTCTTGCATCTCTATTTTGCTGAAATTCTGAGCCAAGTATCAGTGTTGGCCAAATTCTGTTCATGCCCAAAGGAAGGCCGAAGCCCCAGGAGGATGACAATACCAGTGTTTAAAGGTTGTTCTACTCAAGGTCTGAACCCTAAGAGGACGCAGCAATCCTTGGAGGTTGATCTGTCCAAGAGGAAGGGGGCCAAAGCCCTAGGAGGAGGCACCTAAGCCTTAGATTCTTGAACAGAGAGGGTTGAGTCACTGATCTGGCCACCGGAAATCTATAGGAGACATTCTGAGGAGGTCTCGTTGGTTGTGACTAGGCCACAAGCCTAGTAGGAGGCCAAAAAAAGCCTCAGACTGTGTACATACTACAAACAAGCCGAGAGTCCCAGCACTATAGGTGACCAGCAAATGAGTTGTTATTCTGTGGTTAAATGATTGCTGAGGTGAATTGTTGAATTATATCTAGCAAAGGGCTGACTTGTACAGTAATTTGAAGGGTTGATGATTGTGAGAAGCATGGTTCCAGGGGAGCTGGAACCTCATTCTGAGGCCTTTCTACCCTGCAATTTGTGAGGATCTACTTTGACCATCTCACAAGTTCATGTACACTCTTTGAATGTCCCTCCTCAACTTCTGCCCCTAAAAAGGGGAGATTAATAGGAGATCTAGAGCTTAGTTACCAAATTTGACAGAATCAGGACAGTAACTTGGAAATCATTATCTGTTCATCTCATTATTTGGAACAATTTGGTTTGCCTGGCAAATGTGAAGAATTTGGCAGCCAAGAACAGATATTGCTTAATTCATCATGTTTACTGTCATTAGCAAGAATGTTTGAGGGAAACAACAGCAGATTCGATAGGAAACCATACAAAGCTTCAGTTTCAGCTCCCCCAAAATCCTCATAAGGATGAGGGCACAATGCTCTAACATTTATCAATGATGATAAATGTTATATATCGAATTTTGAAAGCTTGAAACTTTAACATTGATGAATCATGAGACTCATTATGTTGTATGTTACTAACTTGCGGACGTGGTTGATGAGAATTCTAACTTCTAGATGATTGATGTTATATGGTTCAATCCATGTTTTTATGTCTTTTATATCTAATTCATCATTCTACATGTTTTTGTTGACATATATGCATCAAAATATATAAAAATATATATTATATAAAAATTTGCTCCCAAACCGGGAGCTTTTGAAAATGTCGCTCCTCGCTCACACTCCCAGGTAACCTTGGTGAGAAGCTGAGCTAATGAGGAGCTGATTATGCAGTGTTTCTTGAAGGACAAAGTGCATTGTGGGCAGCTAGTATGCAGAGACATTAAAGGAGCAAATTTCTCTGTGAGCAAAGGAGGCAAAGCACTGCTAGGTGTCAGTGACAAAAGAGGTCTGAAAGAACTGTTGTTGAAGGATCTACATCGGCAAGTTAGTTATTTATGTCATTGTTCTTGGGCAGATTGACGATCAAGGGACAGAAAACATGTTTTTTATATCTAATTCATCATTCTACATGTTTTTGTTGACATATATGCATCAAAATATATAAATATATATATTATATAAAAATTTGCTCCCAAACCGGGAGCTTTTGAAAATGTCGCTCCTCGCTCACACTCCCAGGTAACCTTGGTGAGAAGCTGAGCTAATGAGGAGCTGATTATGCAGTGTTTCTTGAAGGACAAAGTGCATTGTGGGCAGCTAGTATGCAGAGACATTAAAGGAGCAAAATTTCTCTGTGAGCAAAGGAGGCAAAGCACTGCTAGGTGTCAGTGACAAAAGAGGGCTGAAAGAACTGTTGTTGAAGGATCTACATCGGCAAGTTAGTTATTTATGTCATTGTTCTTGGGCAGATTGACGATCAAGGGACAGTCATCAAGGGACAGTACTAGTAAAAACCAACATTTTCTATCTTATTTTAATCCTTAGAGGGTGATATTGATGATAAGGATCCAAATAGAGGAAGGATTTGATGATATGTAGTTATCTGTTGCAGTGTGACTTTTTTTTATCTCAAGAGGCCATTTAGAGCCTCTTCGTTGCTGTATTCTTGGCTCAGAGATGCATTGCACTTGGTGCTATTTTCATTATATGTGTCCTTGCTATATAGTATATACATGAGAACCTTTCAATATTTCTGTATAATCATTTGGATTCATATAGATGCACATGAATTTTTTTTTTCAAAATTTTGAATATTTATGTATTTTTGGTCAACTGGTTTTTTGGTCCAATTTTAGCCCTCTTCACCTTTTTGGGGTTGACCAGTTCAATGAGCAGTACAATTCTAATAACATTGGAAGATATGGGTCACCTAAAAGTTTAACTTCCAGAAGGGATCAAGAAAAAAAAAATACCATTAAAATAGGCTGCAATATTATATCAGAAAACTCCATTTGGAAAAAACAAGCCCTGCTCAAACTTTGTCAACACAATCAACCTAGAAAAAAGTAATAAAATGACCTTGTTGCCGCAGAAAGACCTTACAGGCTGACCTAGCAACAATATTATTGCCACAAAACATTGACTTATACCAAATATAACCACACAGAGCAGTAAAACTTGATTGGTAAACACAATGTATTTAAAGTTTGCTAATGTTATCCAAAAATGCAAAAAAAAAAAAGAAAAAGTTTCAACACTGGAACAGATTCCCCTTAGAGAGCATCTTCACACTTGTTTCTTATCTTCAGACTTTGCATCTCTTTCTGACAAGGCACAGCTTTACATGGCTGTTTGTTCTTCTAAGGAGACTGGCTCATGTAATTTTATGCGGCAGAGCCATTGTTGATTATTCTGAGACCTCTCTACCCTGCAATTTGTGAGGATCTACTTTGACCATCTCACAAGTTCATGTACTCTCTTTGAAAGCCCCTCCTCACCTTCTGCCCCTAAAAAAGGGAGATTAATAGGAGATCTAGAGCATAGTTACCAAATTTGACAGAATCAGGACAGTAACTTGGAAATCAGTATCTGTTCGTCTCATTATTTGTAACAATTTGGTTTGCCTGGCACATGTGAAGAATTTGGCAGCCAAAAACAGATATTGCTTAATTCATCATGTTTACTCTGTCGTTAGCAAGAATGTTTGAGAGAAACAACAGCACATGTCGCTACATCATTATGTGTAGACAAAATTGACCACCTCTAAAAATAATTTGTAAGTTGTGTGTGGTTTGTAATAAGGGTGACTTGCAAACTTGCAAGATGCCTCTAGACCTTGAGCCATTAATATGTTTACTTACCTTCGGAGAAGATAAACAGTAGCTAGTCAAAAAAGTTACAACTTGTAAAAATACAAAATTTTAAATGTATAACTTGTATAATATTTAATATATATTTTAAATATATGATACAATAAATTAATATATTTAATTTTATAAATATACAAATTTTAATATTTCTATTTATCCTGCAACACAATTATAATATAAGTAATAGAACTTAATTTTAAATTATAATTTTTAAAAAGACAAGTTTATAATAATTATAAACTATAAATTTTGAACGGTATATATATAAATGTAAAAAGTAACTTTAAAATATCATAAAGTTTAATTAATATATAAATATAAAAGTAACTTTAAAATATAATAAAGTTTAATTAATATATAATATAAAAAGTAACTTTAAAATATAATAAAGTTTAATTAATATATAAATATAAAAAGTAACTTTAAAATATAATAAAGCTTAATTAATATATATAATGCGGGGTCATGCGAGATGCCTAAAATGGGAGGGTTCACGAGCCATGAAACAACACAGTGGACTTAATGTGAAGTCATTCTCCACCCGCCATCTTAACCATTAATAAAAACGTGATTTGTTGTTGGGTGCGCTAATGGCTGTGTCTTAGCTGGGTTGAATATTAGGTGGGTCATTTAACTCGGTCAAACTCAGAAAAGAGGCAGATTCTATTTTGCTTTATATAATCCTATAAACTATAGTATTATAAATTTAATTTTTTATAGGATATCTATACTATCATTTTAATATGTTTATAAATTATATAGTTATTAAAATTTAATACTACCCTTCTTTGCTATTCCTAGAAGTTGAGTTGCGACATTTGTCCGCGTGAATAATCTCCAAAACATTAATTTTTCGGCCCTGGTTTTTTATACAAATAGTATTTGACTATATTTCTAACTAAATAGTATTTGACTATATTTCTAACTTGACTATATTTCTAACTTATGTTGTGGGATGGAAAGAAAACATCAATGTTGGGTTAGAGCGATGAATGTGTTTAATACAGTGAACATGATATCAACAAAGATGGGTTATAGCGCTGAAGCCTGAACCAGAGTTTTAACACTCTTTTTGTCCAATACTGATATGTTCTATCGGTGCCGGTAGGACCCAACGAGAGTGCCCCGCAGTGGTGGGTACAAGCAACGCAGTGGTGGGTACAAGCAACACACCGGATCCATTTACAAGCCAGGTTTTAAGGTAGGTATTAATTGGGGAAGAATTTCTCATGTGAACAAAAAGACCGGAATTCAGCAAATACAAACAGAAAAAAGACTTTTATTTGTATTGTAAAAAACCAAAAATCACACGAACTGTAGTTTAAACACCGGGATGCGTTTTATGGCGAAGGAAACATTTTTAAACCGGTTCCTAGGTGTATCCAAGCAAATCCTGATCCGGATCCGGATCAGATCCGGGGATCCGCGAATCCAGCCCCCAAGGTTGACGGATCCGGTAACATAGGACGTATGTTTGTCAAGAAGCCGAAATGGATGCAAGTTTGGGGAAGTCTAAGTAGAAAAGAAAAATCAAAACTTTGGTGCCTCTCTCTATGTTTTGTGGTCTGGATTGGGAGATCGAAGTCTCTTAAGTTTCGTTGTTGCCAGAAGTTGCATGTTACCAGAAGTTGTTGCCTAATCAAAGTTGTTGGAAGGGGTCGAAGATCTGGGAAGCTGACTTGGTGTGGAGGGAAAGTCTAGTCTTGGTCTAGGTGAAGAGTCTCAAAGAATACTATTGAAAGGATGAATTATCTTGACTGAGTTTTCCACTCGAGCGGGGTTTTGCCCTCGCATGTGTCTATATCTTGTGTCTCTTGTTTTGTGATCTCCATACACACATAATATGGCAATTGCTTGATGAAAGATAAGATAATAAAGTAAAAGAAGCCAACACGCTCACAAGCTCTGAAACCAGATTCATCCAAATCTGGTGAAGTGTCTGAATCCTACGAATCGGACACGATTCGAGGGGATTTGAATCCCAAAAATAGGACACGTGTCCTAACGAGACACGATCGAATTAGGACACATCATGTCCCGATTTTGGAATTCGAATCCCGTAAAAGTGAAACCCGCGGCTTTAAAACAATGTTGTTCTTTTTATTTTTTACCATTTCTCTCATTCATTTTTGCAAACAGTGAGCTATGGGCAAGGAGCTAAGGGTTTGGAGCGTTCGGCAAGGAGATTCAAGTACTAGGTAAGTGCATTTCATCGCCATTTTTTGCATTTCTATTACAGCAATTTGTATATGCATTTCTTTTTCAAATTTGTGCATGTTTTGTTTATTTTTTTTACAATATTCATGGCTCAATCAAGGGCAGAGGAAGAGAAAGAATGTCCCCATTGGAGATGCCCCTCCTCCCCCAATATCATCAAAGTTTGCTGCAAGTGATGTTGAGGGAAGACTTCCTCCTAAAGACAACACTGAGAAATATCCCTTGTGGAAATATGTCACAAGAGAGGATGGGCCAAGCACCAAGGAGAAGGGAGGAGGCAATGTGCATTGGAGATGCAACTTTTGCCACAGTTCTTTCACAAGCACATATTACCATGTGAAAAGTCATTTGTTGGCTTTACCAGGTTGTGGAGTTGGAGCTTGTAAAGTTGTTACTTTACAAAAGAGGAAAGAAATGAAAAAAACAAAATCATTGTTGGTATGGCAAATGTGGCTGCAAAATCATGAAAAACCAAGAATGATGACCCCCTTCCATTTTTTAGGAAAGGCACCACCAAATTTCCATTTGAGAGTTCTATTGGGGGACAAGCAGCAAAAAGAAAGGCAATTTCACTTGGTCCAATGGATGAGATTTTTCAAAAAGAGAAACGGGAAGAGCTTGATCTCACCATTGCCTCCTTTTTCTATCAAAACTTCATATCCTTTAATGTTGCACGTTCACCTCTATTTATTGAGATGTGTCGAGCTCTAACTCACAGGTCTCCATCATGGTATGTGCCTCCTGATTCAGAGAAGCTTAGAACCACATTGTTGATGAAGGCAAAAAAAGAGGTGCAAAAAATGTTTGAGCCTATTAAAGCATCATGGCCAACATCTAGGGTTAGCATTGTCTGATGGATGGACAGATCCAGCACGACACACACTCATCAACTTCATGGTGTCTTCCTTGAATGGTTCAGTTTTCTTGAAAGTAGTGGATACACTTGGAGAATACAAGGTTGCACAATTTATGGGTGAGTTATTTAAGTTATTGAAGATATATGTGTTGATTCTTGTGTGCAAATCATTACAGATAATGCACCTGTTTGCAAGGTTGCTGGCATGATTATGGAAGCTAAATATCCACAAGTGTTTTGGACACCTTGCATTGTCCATTCATTGAACTTAGCACTGAAATCCATTGCTTTTGATGTGCTTTGGATTGGTAACATTATTGAGGATGCACGACATATCCGTAACTTTGTGCAAAACCATACAAATGTCCTCACTATCTACAAGGAGTACAGCAATCTATCATTATTGAAGATTGCTGATATACACGGTTTGCCTCTTCATTCATCATGTTGAAGAGGTTGAGGGAGGTCAAGACTGCTCTTGGGGCCATGGTTATTTCTGAGTATTGGTCTTTTTGGCGAAAGACGGATCCGTAACTTTGTGCAAAATCATACAAATGTCCTCACTATCTACAAGGAGTAGAGCAATCTATCATTATTGAAGATTGCTGATATACACGGTTTGCCTCTTCATTCATCATGTTGAAGAGGTTGAAGGAGGTCAAGACTGCTCTTGGAGCCATGGTTATTTCTGAGTATTGGTCTTTTTGGCGAAAGATAGATCAAGTAGAGCCTCTAAAAGATTGAAGGACACAGTGCTAGATGATGCTTGGTGGGAGAGGGTAGATCTAATTATTCAAATCATGGACCCTATCATTCTTTGCTTCGATTTGCAAATACAGACAAACCCATCCTAAGGGAGGTTTATGAGGGATGGGATTCCATGATTGAGTCTGTGAGGAGCATTATTCTACAAAGTGAGTGCCCTGAGTACGAGACATCACCAGAGGCCTTCTATGGTACTATACAGGATATTCTTGTCCGCAGATGGGACAAGAATTGCACACCTTTACATTGTTTGGCTCACTCATTGAACCCAAAATACTACAGCCATGAGTGGCTAAATGGTGGACCTTCCCGCAGATTCCCTCCTCACATGGATCGTGAAATCTCACAGGGGAGAAAAGATGCATTCAGGTAGGTTTTTCAGGATAAAGCATTGCTTGATGAGGTGGAGGATGCCTTTGCAGAGTTTTCCACTAGCACTGGTCGATTTGCAGGATATGATGTGATTAGAGACAAGGGGGCTAAGAAGCCCTATTCTTGTTGGGCGAATCATGGGGCAACAAGCCATCCTCTTCAGCAGTTAGCCATGTGGCTCCTCTCTCAGGTGACTTCATCCTCTTGTTGCGAGAGGAATTGGAGCACATATGGGTATTTGTATAGTGTGAAGAAGAGAAGGCTTGAGCAATCCAGGGCAGAGACAATGGCGTATGTGCACACCAACATTCGTCTTATTTACCGGCAAAGGGAAGAGTGGTTGAAGGGAAAGACAAAGATGTGGGATGTCTTTCCTGATGATATGGGTCTGGACAGCTATGTTGAGTTGGCATTGGCCAACATGGATCTCGATGATCTAGTGCTAGAGCCTGTTAGATTTGATGACAGTGATATTATAGAGGGGTCATCCTCCACACCAGTAGATGCAAAGGCGACTATCGATATAGGGGAGGAGGAGGATGCAGAGGAGAGCAATGGTGACCATGATGATGAGGGCATTGATGTTGATTCTGATGATGATTCTGAGGATTGATGACTCATGAGTCATGGACTACCTACTACCTTGAGGCTTGTATATTTGTAGTTGTTTTATATTTTCTATTTCTATTTGTCATTGGCATTGCACTACCTATGTAACACATTTTGATTTGATGACTTAATGAGATAACTACAGCTGTCAATGTCTTTCTCCCATTGGATCATTGATGAATTGAATATGTATTATGATTTGATATTTATGAATTTAGAATTGTGACAGTGAAATGTATTTGAATTTTGTATGTACTATGCATGCTATAATGTTACTTTGTAAACAGTAAAACTAACATCTAGATGAAGATCTATGTTTGAAATCAATGAATTTGTATAATTAATGAGAATTTGTGTAAGAAATATCTAATATATATATATATAACGAATCCTACTTGTCCTGTTCCGGGGGGTCAACGTGTCTGAATCCGACACTCTAATCCCCGTATCCTACGAAACCCGAATCCCCATGTCAGGTTACTTAAATCACAAGTAATTATCAAGAAAGGAGAATCAAACCCTAATATAATTACTTTGATTTTTCAACACTCGCTACCATTGTTTCAATCACTATTGTAACTGTCAAGTGGGCATGCATAAAAAACATAACAGATGACATGGGGGTGATGTATTTCGAAGATGTGCAATAAGGTATGTTGTCACAAGATTCATTGAAGAAAATAAGGAGCAAAATGGAGCAATAAGGAGTAATGGATGGTACCATAGATTTGAATGTGAGCCATGCCTTCATTGTTGTGATGCCTTGGATATTGATTTAAGGGTACTTAATCTCCTCGACATCATTCTTGCCATTGAATGCATTATGGAATTTGCTCCATTTTGCTCCTTATTTTCAATGGTGACGTCTTGACAATCCTCCTTTGACTCTTAGAGTAGGAGTTTCAACAATGACAAGCAAGAATGACATGCTATTTGGCATTCAAATGCAATGTGTTGGTATGCTTAGAGTAAGAGTCAAGCAAGAATGACATGCTATTTGGCATTCAAATGCAATGTGTTGGTATGCCTAGAGTAAAAAGAAATATCTAATCAGATCATGTTGCAAAGGAGGATTGTCAAGACGTCACCATTGTCTCAAGAATTCTTGCAATGCACATCAGTGTTGTGTGATATGTCGATACAA
The DNA here is from genome assembly GCA_000404065.3 of Pinus taeda. Taxonomy (NCBI): domain Eukaryota; kingdom Viridiplantae; phylum Streptophyta; class Pinopsida; order Pinales; family Pinaceae; genus Pinus; species Pinus taeda. The sequence continues at coordinate 19,044 of APFE030095050.1, forward strand.
TCCATGCACCAAACATTCCATGTGTAGTGATCATCCAAGTAATGCATTGCAAGGGCTAGATGGATAAAGGTTTAGGGATCAACAAAGCACTATAAGCAGTGGGAAGGGATGGTTCTATGGAGTATGAATAATAGTAGGTGGACATTCATCACGATAGACAACAACAATACAACAAACAATAAGGGCAACACTTGTATCTCTTGAAGCGCTAGAAATAGGTTTAGGGAAGGGAGTGGGTGTGAGGGTGAGTGAAACTGTGGAGGTGATAGGCCAAGAATTGTGTGTCAAAGGTGCAAAGGACTGGTAGAGTTTCATCCAAGTTTTGCACATATTTCCTCTCAAACATGGGCAATCTACTCTTACAAATAGTGGAAAAAATAAAGTACTAAGATCAAGATGTAACGTATCAAGAAAAAGTAAAGGAAACAAACTAAAACAATACATGCTTTTTGTATAATGTATAGGTTCCATGATGGTCAACATTGCTTGACATATACAAATTCTTCAAAATCAACTCATATAGATCCTAAAAGGTAGAGGTCAAGGCACATTTGTACTCCACCATCACAAAGCTTCTCGACAAAAGCCACATGCAAAACAATTGCAAGGAAACCCATCAATCATGTGCTCTACTTGGAGAAAAAAAGAAATTGTCCATTGAAGACAAATGCTAACCTTAGCAAGTCATACCATTATAATAAAGAACCATGGTGAATGAGAAGGTTTTATCACCAAGAGTCCTTTTAGCCAATCACAATAATTAATCTGGTCCTAGGTGAATGAATATGTGAAATGGTTGATTATTCTTTTCTACAACAAAAGCAAGTGCGAAAGAGACTGAGGCATAGAGGACAATGGAGTATTTGAACCCAAAGTTGCACCATCTTTAAAAACAATATCATATTGCATCAATAGCATCAAGGTAAAAAGAATAGAAGTCATGCACATTCAGTGAGCACAGGCTCATGCTCAAGGTTTAATGAGCACAAAAAGCACTTACCAACATCTTCCCAAAATAAATGGCACAAGACTCGATTTTGGAAGTGGGTCAGGTAGTGCAAATTGTTGTGAGTGCAATCCACCGCAAAATACCATATAAACCAAATGCTACAGTGACGCAATTAGGCAATGCACCCAGTGTTTGTGTATATGGGGGATAAAATCCCACCATAGGGACAAACACTATTGGCATTATCTGTACCAAAGGGAGGATATGCTATCAAATCAACCTAAGGACTTGCATAACCCATAATTCCTAACATATACACTATTGGCAATGTTCGTATCATAGCAAGTGAATGTGATCACATCAACCAAAGCTTATGAATTGGCAAAGCTTTCAAAGTGTAACCATTAATAAATGGCTTGTGTCTCACAATTGTTATCAATGTGAAGACTACTCACAACATGCACACAAATGTCTACTCACAACACGCACACAAATGCAAGAGGGGATTAAGTATTGACACAACACAAAATACCACCATAGGGGTATGCCATTGTAGTAACAATTTGTCGTACATCACATAAATAACAACAATAAGCAAAAGATTTGCCACATGGCATGACATCAATGCCATTCGAGAAGTTAGTAGCAAAGTGAGGAGGATACTATCACATCAACCTAGGGACTTGGACCCCAAGCCAATGTCGAAATTGACAAAGTTTTTGGTGAAGCTAGTGGCTCATAAACTATCTTTGTCTCACAAATGCTATCCATGTGGGATTATCCACACACCCAACACAAACATACATGTACATATCTGAAGAGTAAAATAAGTATTGATGTGGAACATAATCCCATCAAAAGGTTATGTTGTTGCAGTAGTATATTGTAGAATACGTTTCTTTGAAAGAAACGAAACAAAAATGCTTTGCATTATGCTATGTAACCTTCTTATATCAATAGATGGTTTGATTTTTCTGCGGAAAAAAAAGTATATTGTAGAATACATTGTAATACATCACATGGATAACAACCACAAGCCATAGAGGGCACACAAGGGCCCAACACAAAAATTTGATATTGGCATAGGGTTTACACCCCAAAGCATGTGCCTAGATTGTAGAAAAATAATGACCTGCACCCTTAGCCTAGTTTTCAAATTTTGCTAGTGTTTTTCAAGCCCAACTCACATGTTTTAACATCCTGAAATTAAATTTCTGAGCATTCATTTGAAACATAAAAGAGTGCTTCTACAACTTACTTCTGCACAATTGATACTAGAGAAAATAGCAAACATACAAAATGATTTAACACACTTTGTTTTGGTCTACTTGACCCTGGAAAAACCCCACAGTGAGGAAAACAGTGTTGGAGAAAGGTTTTACTTTGAATGTTAGGAATTTTCTTACAACAAAAACTACATGAGAGATTTTACTTCTCCCTTAAAGAAGCTTTTCTGATGTCCCTTTTACACTGAAATTTTGGGCTTTGTGCTTCATACAGTCCTCTCCTTCCAGCAAAAACTTGACCTCTAGGCTGCTTCTTCAACACAAAATCGAGTCCCTGTCAACAGCTACCTTAAAACTCGCATTCAGCTTCAGCATCTACACAGGCTTTTATGAGCTCAAAAATCACGGGTAGCAAACCAAAAGATGTTTCTATTTTCCTTGAAACTCGGGCTTACGTCACTGTGTTTAATGCAGGCTGGGTCTGGCTGATACTTCCCAGAAATCACACTCAGAAACACTGCATAAAGCTCATGGGTTCCCTCTCCTTAAAATAACCCGAGAATCTCATTGGAAAATGCAGGAACACAAGCATACTTTTTCAGAGATGAAGTCATGGTTCTAGGGCCCTGGCTCACACTGAGAAATGACAAAAATTTCCTCTCCAGACTTTGACCTGTGTGCTGAAAGTGGATGGAACCTTGAAACTTGTGCCCCTTCTCAGCTTTAACTCAGCCTCCTTAGGATTCATATTGCTGTAGCTCCTTGAATCTGCTGTAAGATTTCTTCAAGCTCTCCCCCTTTCTCCTTGCTCCTCTCCTCAATACTCATGAGAATAATGAGCCTCCTAAACTCCTTTTGCCCCTTTTTGTCTCTTGGTAAAAGATAAGGACCCTATCTCTAAGATCTAATGGTTCAGATTCAATCTCAAACCATTTAGATCAAGAGTGGAGATTAGTCTCTTACTTGACCCGTCCTCATGTGGCCCCCGCTTTCTTCAGCTGCTGTCGTTCACTCGTGTTTCCTCCCTAGTAATTTTTAATGTTTTAGTACCATGGTCACTTTTTTTCATAAAGTGACTTTTAAAACATAAGTCACATTAATAATATAAAGCAGTGTGGATAATATCAGTATCAGCAAAAATCTTATTGTCAATATCGGCGAAAATATTGGAAAGAATAAAAAATCAAATTTTTTCAGAATTTTGAACATAGCCAATATTTTCAAAATATGGCGATATTTTGCCGATATTTTCAAAATATCGCGATATTTACTCAGCGATATATCGTTATGCCGAAAATATCGTGATATTTTCAAATATCGCCGTTATTATCAACACTGATATAAAGTGTACTTTAATTCTTTAACATAAAGTCACTTTTAAAACACATGTGACTTTAATGACTTAATGTTGATTTTGGTATGTTCTATGCTTAAGAGCAATTTACTTCAAATTTCCTTATTAACCCAATATCAATTTCCAGAATAGCAATCACAACAGCATGATAGTAAAATGCAGATAGAACATAAATATAAACAGAAGAAGACAAGCCAAGACAAGAGGACACAAGATGTGGAACCAGCCAGGGACAAACCCCAATGTGGGGAAACCCTTGATCAATTCTTTTATGTTTTTCAATAATTCAGCAAATGCCAAAGAGAGAGAGATAGAACAAATATACAATTCTGTAATTTTATGACAGCAGTAGCAAAACCCTAACCAGCAACGTCAAAGCTGGTCAAACAGGTCAGATTTGACCTCTAGTCAACCCCGGTCAACACTCAGTCAACTCGGCCTTCAACAGCAAGAAAAGGCAGCCCAAAACAGTCCGAAAATTCGGTCAAACTTGAGTCAACATCTGGTCAAACCTGCAGTCAGCCCTCATGACAGTCAACACTGGTCAACGCATAGTCAAAGCAGGTCAAAGGTGTTGTCGAGAAATGTGGCCTGCCAAGGAGAGGCAGCCTAACCCAATCTGCATGCAAGAATCAGTCAACACTGGTCAAAGCTATCAATTCTGCCTACCTGCAGCTCGGTCAACCCTAGTCAACGCTGCCCTAACCAGAATCTGCGTCCTCCTACTTCACACGTGAGATATTTGCTCCTCTAATGCATACACAATCAAGCTAGGAGAGAGAAGAATGTGAGATGAGATGAGCGCAATTGCGCCACAAGGTCTCCTTTTATATGCAAGGTTGAAGATAAGCTGGGGGTGAAAATCACTGTTTTGTTTGCTGGCCGACATTGACAAATTGTCAAGAATACAAATAAATTCATATCTCCATGAATACATGTCGGAATCGGATGATCGTTAGATCAATCCTACACCTCTCGGAGAGAGGAATCCAAGAAAAATATCAGCGGACATAAATGAGGTGACCCATATGGAGTTTGGCCCTAGTACATAGTACACCTCCACATAAAAAGTACTTTAGCCCCCTTGATATTAATAAACTGATAATATCACTTAGAAAAAAAGGTGATTTATGTGTCTCCCTAAGCCAAAAGGAGAAATGCTTAGGAAAAACCTCTTTGGTACCATTTTCAACATAGATAGCGTGTTCTCACCAATTTTGAGTCTAAACAAATTACAATCAGCAAGACAACTTGCAAACTATGTTCCCTATGGAGGAGGCTGAGACAAAACATTTCATTTTCAGGTATCTCATTTATTACAATATATGAGAGAATTCTCATTGTCTTCACATAAATTCAAGACAGGGATCCTTACTAGAGATACTTGACCTTGTTTCTTGGAGAGGTTGTTATCTGATGGTGGGCCTTGTTTTGCTACCCCAGATCAACCAAATTGATCACATCCTTCTTTCAACCAGTCTTGCCAACTTGGAACATCAAGTGTCTTGCAAATACTAGGGATATTGATATAGGCAGTAATAGCATATTGGCAAGGAAGTGAACACATCATACTAGTCCAAAATCTCAAATAGAAAAGTCATTGATTCTTCCCATAACCCACATTTTGCAAGGAAACAATGCATTACGAGGTTTGTCCCCTCTTTGAGGAGTTTATTAATCTTTGGAAATCTACAGAACTTTTGTGTGCACTTCCTATTTTCCTCCCTTAAGCCAAGCATACTGCTCTTTGTCCAAGCCACCACTCTTTAAATGACATTATCAAGGTCATTATTGATGACCATACAATTTTGAGTCTAAACAAATTACAATCAGCAAGACAACTTGCAAACTATGTTCCCTATGGAGGAGGCTGAGACAAAACATTTCATTTTCAGGTATCTCATTTATTACAATATATGAGAGAATTCTCATTGTCTTCACATAAATTCAAGACAGGGATCCTTACTAGAGATACTTGACCTTGTTTCTTGGAGAGGTTGTTATCTGATGGTGGGCCTTGTTTTGCTACCCCAGATCAACCAAATTGATCACATCCTTCTTTCAACCAGTCTTGCCAACTTGGAACATCAAGTGTCTTGCAAATACTAGGGATATTGATATAGGCAGTAATAGCATATTGGCAAGGAAGTGAACACATCATACTAGTCCAAAATCTCAAATAGAAAAGTCATTGATTCTTCCCATAACCCACATTTTGCAAGGAAACAATGCATTACGAGGTTTGTCCCCTCTTTGAGGAGTTTATTAATCTTTGGAAATCTACAGAACTTTTGTGTGGACTTCCTATTTTCCTCCCTTAAGCCAAGCATACTGCTCTTTGTCCAAGCCACCACTCTTTAAATGACATTATCAAGGTCATTATTGATGACCATACAATGATTGATGAGACTACATCCTCCTCCATCTTTCCATTTATGGTTTGTTGACTTGCTCTCCTCAATCAGTTAAACGATTTTGGGTTTAACCACCTATCATTTGTAGCTATCATTTGCCGTTTCACTTTTGGGAAGGAAATGCCCCAGGCACTCTTTATTTTGTTATTATTACTTTCTGTATGAGAGTCGCAATGTCATATTTTGGCCAATAGTGGACAATAATATAGAGTCATTTCACTTCTCAAAGCTTATTCACTCACTGCAGAGAACATATTTGACATCTCATTCACTACAAAGATCAGTTTTGACATCTTATTCACTACAAAGATCATTTTTGACATCTTTAACATGGCATCATTTCAACAATCCCACAACTTGTCCTTAAGCATGTATTGTTTTGCCACAACAATCCTATTTTCAAACTTGGTTACATCTAGAATAAGCATGGTGACTGCAACAAAACATATTCCCATAGTCATAATTTAATAGATGGTGGCCACACCTATAGGTAAAATATTCGTGAGGTGCCCATATTTTTTAACTGACATATCTGCCTTCATGTACCTTCTATTGTGTATCCACGAAAGTTTTCATATTTGCACATTAATAAGAAATGTGATAGTCATGACAAAGTATAGGAGCATTTACAGTGACAATTTTAGCATTAATGAAATATCTATGTAATGGATATGCTTTGAATTGCTTTGAATAAGAATGTGACCATGTTATATGTTTATCTTTGTTACAATATGATTACACTATAATCATAAATAAAGAATACAATAAAGCAATAGTTGTAGCTGGGTGCTCAAAGGTATATTAGGTTCTAAGAAGTTTGGCTATTATAATAACCATTCAGAGACTTTGTTCCCCTGAGATAGCCAATGATTATTGTTTCCTCGTACCAGATACCATAGAAATAGATTGACCTGTGATTGTAGGAATTTTCTTGCTGCTCAGAATGGCTAATAACACTAAATGCTATAGTTCACCATGTTCTGTAGGTAATAGATTGTGAAGCAGCTAGCAATTATTACTCCCAATCCGATTTCTCATGAGAAAATATTAACTACTTAGTACATCTAGCCTTAATTTTCTCTATAAAACATCATCACATGTGCCATCCAATCCTAACACAAAATTACCTCTAATGGTACTTACATTGGTAGACTCCTTGTCTTTGCTCTTTAGGAGCAACATTTTTTTCTTCCCAACTTCACCAGATCCTTCAGTACCAGTTACTGTCCCCTCGACTGTAGACACTGTAAAACCTCTTCGATGTTAGCCAGGAAAGACAGATGAAGAACATTATTTATATTTGGCAAAGTAGTAAAAGTCAAAAAGTAAAAGCTACGGAAAAGAAACATTAATAAGCACAGAAGATAGTACATGCAACAACTCAAAATTACAAAATGTGAAAACAAACAATTAATATAACCCAATTAATCAAATTGGATACTCAACTCAGCTTTCATCATGATCAAGAAACAATTTCAACCAGTTACCTTATGAATGGGGAAAAGAGTCTAAAGTATAGGAGGATGCTTAACATTGAAAACATACTCATTCAACCCTTGGAAAAGCAGAGAATAAAGTACATCTAACACGGGAAACTGTGTGCATAAAATTTCCTACCCCATTAGGGCATATTTAGCCAGCGAAAAGGAGAAATATTAAACCCTCCCAAATAGATCCAGATCCTAAAGAAGTTCAGGCATCAGTCAAAAGAAAGCTAAGCATCATTGAAAACTTAATATAAACCTGGAGTTATTACCTGTACTTTTCCCAGCTGCACCAGCACCATCTTCAAGTTCCTCTACCCTGGAAACAACTTGTATTGACATATCACTGTCAATGTGTTGTTGATCTTCCCTCCGTGGAGATAGAAAATATGTAGATTTATCTTTGTTGCTTGCAATCCTTGTATTATCCCTCAACACATACTGTAGATCACAAACTATCAGCAAAAATTATTTGGACAGGCAAGCTGAACCAAAATATTAGCATATACATTATCAAATATGGAGCCCTTAATTTTTGTATACAGTTATCTTCCTAAATAACACAATATAAGTTCCAAACAAATAATTTGAACTTGTGGAAAGTTATGACCAATGAATTGAAAAATTGAAAACCAGGAATGAACTCAATACAAGAATGCATACTATGCACTTCCACCAAAATCATAACAGATACATCAACATCCTTCTAAAACCATGGTTTAGCATTCCAGAGAAATTGCAGATCCTTACAGTAGCAGTTGCTGTTCGCCTCCTTTCAGGACCTCGCCTATGACCCACTGCACTTGAAGTAGCTGTAGAGGCCCCTCCACCCCTTCTCCCCAATTTTCCACTTGAAGCTGATCGCTGCATCATCAAAAAAATAAAACCAAATTAACTGAGACGAAATTAATTTCTCCTTTTCTAATCCTGTTAGCCCATCCAGTGTAGCTTATTCTTCATAATAGTCACAAATATGGATAATGAAGAAATCCCAAAAAGCTCTTTTTGCCCACCAACTAATTAAAATTAGAAATTTCAGAAAATTACTTTCTACTCGAGTGGAATTGTAATGTGCATTTGAAACATGGATGACTAAATGAAGCAAGTATGAAATTGTATTTACTAAGGTGAAGAACAGGTATGAGTACTAAATTAAGAAAACTGTATCCTTAACTGTTGGTTAATCACAAAGGCCCCACAATTGAATCCTTACAAGGGGAATCTAATCATCCATTACAACAATCAGAGCATTGAATTTTTTTAAATGAATAAAAATAACACAAACATCTGTGAATGTTTTCCTTTATGCCTAACCCACCCTAACTAGCTCCTTAAAAGCCAATGTTGTCATCACAAGAACCAGCCAGAAAATTGAGTAGGACTGCATCTGGGGCCCCTCATGGTACACATGGGTGGGCCCAGTTTCTGATGGCCAATCCAGAACAGAACTGTTAAAACTGACCAGTTCAGAATAGTATTGGTCTCTAATTCTGGCTTGGCAAAAAGTTCTAAAAACTATAATAAAAATACAAGCTTCTATGAGTGTTTTCCTTTATAATTTATCCCACCCGAACTAGCATGTTAAAAGCGAATAGGAATAGACTTAGTGGAACACAATTACCTTCCAAATAGCAGTGAAAGCAATTTCAAGGCATAAAAACTTATATCTTAAGTATCCAACCTAAGTATCTACAACCAACTGGATAGAATCTGAATGCAGATCCATGGGATGCTATACAACTAGGAAGGTACAAGCTGCAGCAGATATTGGTCGGTGTGCCATTGTGCATTTGTGTGAGGTGCTAGATGTCAGTTGCAGTGATTGGTCGGTGTGCCATTGTGCATTTGTGTGAGGTGCTAGATGTCAGTTGCAGTGATAGCGATGAAGGCATTAGCAATTTAGCATCACTAAGGCAAACAATCTGTATGCAAGTCCATGGGATGTACACAAATAAGGAAGGTACAGAGATGCGGCAGGATTTGGTTGGGGTGCCATCGTGCATCTGTGATGTGCCAGATGTCAGTGGCTGTGATGGGGATGAAGGAATTAGCATTGATTAGACCAACAAAATGTTGAGATGACTAGAGGCAGAGAACACAGCATAGCCTGATTAGGCTGATTAAGTTCAGTAGTAGCTGATGATACCCTCAAATGCTTTGTATGACATGCCACTCCTCACCTTCGATGAGCCAAAAGTCAATGATTATGATCATAATAGTGAAACTAGAACTGATAACACCTAATATAGCAACATTGGATTTAGAAACAGATGGAAGTTCACAATAAGCATGCGACCATAACTAAACGACAACAGCAGTTTCAAAATTTTTATCCAATGCAACTTATTAAAATTAGAATAAATTTCAATTATGGCAGAGGATTTGACTATCTACATTCCACAACCTCTCAAGAATGCCGCCACCTAGTATGCCACAACCTTCGCACATAACATTGCAACAAGCAACCACATCTGCACCAAGCTGCCATAGACAATATTACTAGACAATATGTCATCGTGACACTTCACCAGGACTGAGCAGGGTCACAACAATTGTATCCCTTAATTCATCAGTTATACCTATAAAGTACATATGCAGGCAAGCATAAATTGAACCATGACTGCACATGCTACCACACAATCTCACGGTGCAAATGGATGAACACTGGCCATGGAAAGAGGGCAACATGGGTTTTATAACAGGAAATAAATGACTCAGCCAACTCGGTTTCATTGGAAATCTAGTAATCATACATTAAACAAGTAATCAATTAATAAACTGGGTTGAAAAATGTGCTGCCAAAAGAAATGAACTGATTCTCAACTCTTTGAATATGCCATCACATAATACATCATCTAACCCTACCATAAAAAATAAAAATGTTGCCACAGACCTGTTACCCACCTTTGGTGGGTAACCCATATGAGAAGATTTTTCTCCTCATTTGACAGCCAACCAGCCAGCAACCCCATGACGGTCAGCACATAGTATCATGCCAGAGATTTCCACTTGTTGCTCCCGTCAGATCTATCTCCCATCTGGCATTCCTCTTGAAGGAAGGCGGGTCATCTCTCAACAAGCACTCTGGCCAATATTGCAATCATGCGCTTTCATTTAATGTTATCGGCATATTGATAATCAATATGGACCACGGGGAAAACTGGATGATTGAACAATCTCTTTTGTATCCTTGTTCCCACACTTCACTTAGAAGGTTAGTCTCTGACTCTAATTTAGCGGGACCTCCCCTAAGGCCTTGGGGTTTAGAAAGGGAAGTACTAATACTAAGGAGGCACTGATTGATAGTGTGTTGAAGGTAACCCATACTTACCACTTTCCATCTCCCTATTACCCATATCCATTCCTCAGGTTGTAGTCATTAGTCATTAGGATTGGCACCCTCTAACAACATCCTTGAGTCAGGGTCCATAAACTTGGCCCTGGTGGTTGATGCGTCTGAAAGAAAGTTAAAACGAAGAGATCCGTGTGTAGGAACTCCCTCATTTTGAGATTTAAAGAAATTACAGTCATTGCTACAGCAATTTTTTGTTTTTTGCCCAGCACTCAACTGTGTTTTTTGTATTTGCATTACTATGGTGGACACTCAGACTTTTTAAAATGGTTTATGTTTTTTGCTTTGAACAAAGACAAAAACGTTGGAATATTGTTTGAATGCTACTGTGATCCTATTCCTGTTTGGGCTGGTTTCCTCATAGAGGAGGCCCGGGAAATGGAATCAGTGACCATCTTTGCTCATATTGAGATGGGAAAGTATTTTTTATGCTTAACAGCTCAGGAAAAAAAAAAAAAAAACTCTATTTTTAGATGATAAACATACAGTATTCAGAACGCTTAAGTGTGTATGCTATGTAACTTTTTATTGCCTTAATAGAAAGTTCGATTTTTTCTTTGAAAACACATCCCTTGGTGACAAGTTGTTAAAATTGGCAACTAGGGCCAAACTCCATGTGGGTCATCTTATTTATAGCAGCTGATATTTTTCTTGGATCCCTCTAATCAAGAGGTGTAGGATTGATCTAAAGATCATCTGATTCCGATAAGTATTCATGGAGTTATGAATTTATTTGTGTTATAACACAGTTCGTCAAGGTCGGACAGCAACCAAATAAACCCTAAATGTCCTCAACATTTTAGTATAAAAGGAGATGACTTGAGAGTCATTCCACACACACTTCTCTCTTCATTTCTCTCCACTCGCTTTGGGTTTTAGTGGAAGAGAAATCTAGGAGAGGAAGCCCTAATTGAGATCAGATCTTAGCCATGGAAGGAATCTCTACACTGCCCTAACACTGACCTAAAGAAGCCCTAAACGCAGTTCTAAAGAAGCCCTAACCGCAGTCCTAAGGAAGCCCTAGCCGCAGTCCTAAGGATGCCCTAGACGCAATCCAATGAAGTACAACGCATACATTGGAGAGCAGCTCATTGGAAAGGAGAAGAAGTTTGTTTTGGGCCACAGCAAAGGAGGCAAGAGCAACAAAGAATTTAGGCACTGTTTGAAAGTTTTTCAGGGGTCCGAAGTGCTGGAGAAGGGGCCGAGTTCCTTTGTTATCATGCCGCAGCCATAAGGATTGTTTTAGGGTCGTTTGGAGGAGTGCAAACTCTTGGAAGAGCTGCCGCAGTTAAGAAGAGGGTTGATGTAGCAAGCTGCAGGAAAAGGAGGTAGGCCAAAGTTGTTGATGAGGGCTAGACTGCCCAGAAATTGCAGTGTATGGTTTCTTCCCATCATAGAAGGGTAGCCGCAGTAAAGGAGGACACTTCTGGGCAGATTGAAGGGTTGTTAGGGACTATGTTTGAGTACCCTAACCAGTCGAAGATTGCAGCAGTCAAAGGACCCTAGAACAGTGAGCTGAAGCATGCATTTTAGGTACAGCAGCTACAGCAAAAGAACTGGGACAGCACCAGCAAGCACATGGTGGCAAGTATGGTGTTGCAAACACATTGGGACAGCTAGGCTATGATGCTTGGTGGAGCATGGTAAATGGGACAGCAAGGACAGTGCTTGGGGGAGCATGGTACATGGGACAGCAAGCAATTATGGATGCAGCTACATATCTAGATGCAACAGTTGAATGCAGCATGGTGTAGAGACAGCAGTATAGTGCTGCATAATGATCGAGTGCAGCCCGGTGATGGGAGCATGTGATGAAGAGCAGCTTGATGACAGTGGTGCAGCATCATGATACTTTGCAGTATACATTCAGCACAGTGAGGTGCAGCACAATGATAGGTGCAGCAAGGCGATGGAGTCACCTTGAAGAATCAGTGGAAGCAGCATGTCTTCAACTGAGTTCAGCTACCTCATGTCATCTTCTTAGAGACGATCTATGCTCTTATTTAGATAAGTCAGTGTTGACTTCTATTGTAAATGCACTATCTCTCTCTCTCTGCTGAACTATTGAAGAACATATAAGAAGAAGTGATCAAGGGTTTCCCCACATTAGGGTTTGTCCCTAGCTAGCGCCACATCTTGTGTCCTCTTGTCTTGGCTTGTCTTCTGCGATTTGTGTTTATGTTCTATCTGCAATTTACTATTATGCTAATAGGATTGCTAATCTGGAAAAGATATTGAGCTAGGTGTGAAAATTGAAATAAATTGCTCTAAGCATAGAACATACCTAAAATTAACAAAATAGATCAATAACATAAAAAATAGCCTCTCAAGAGGGCAGAATAATCAATAAAATGAATCATTGGCCCTTTGAGGAGGCCTAATGAAGTCCAAAGTGTGCCATGGTGAGAAAATGGACTCCAAACATAATGGACAAGGGGTTGGCCCCTTGTTTTCCAAGCAAATCACAATGGTGCTCCCAAGTGGGTGTGGGGGCACAAGGACATCTTCATGGGTCTTCATGTGGATCAAAAATGCCTGTAAACCATCTTTAAGGGCCAGGATGATGAAATAAGCCATCCCTTTGCCTCCTGTAGTGAGACATCCTCATCTAGACCCTAGAACATTTGCCAAGTGTATGGTGCAAGTGTGGAGTCGGTTGGGCATGGTGAAGTAGGTGCATCATGCTCATCCAGAAGGTGGGACACGAGCAATCAACGAGTGGTGTTGGGGATCCATGAAGTAATCACTACTATGATGGAGGCCCATCACTCTCAACGCTCACCCTACAAGTGCCAATGTGGCCCTATAGAGGGCTAGGACACTGTATAAGAAGACCAAGCCCCAAATGGAGACCGACCTTCAATCCTACATAAGATCCAATGTGTCCCCTTACCCTCCATACAACAAACCATTAGAATAATCAAGTAAAAGAGCTTACAAGTCTTGGAATCAATGGAACACTTCATGGTGGCATGCCCTTCCATAGTGGGGTTTGGCATGTACAAGTGTCTCCAAGCTCAATAAGGGGCTAATCGAGGAGTCTATTAGGTGGTTTCAACCTTTAAAAAGGGTGGCATGTCCATAGTACATCCATCAGGTGGTAGGTGGCAAATGATATAGTGATGGAACAGAGTGGGGATCAAGAGAATACTCCAAGCCACATGCCATAGTACAAAGGTAGCTATAATGAGGGGAGCCCACACCTGAGTATATGAGTGTAAGGAGCAAATCGTGGTTCATGAGGTACCCCGGCCTTTGTTTTTCCACCCTTCGTATGCCTTTTGCCTTTGAATGATTTTTCTTCATAATTGCTCCGGGATCCAGGGCATGAGAGTATGATGTGTAGGATATAGCAGTAGGTACCCCTTTTTAAGGTGAGGCATTTCATTGCCCGCCAGGGATTGGGACAATCATGGGTTCCTTTGTGTGGAGGGGAGCTCATCTAGGGCCCATAGAAACCAACGTGATGGCCATAAATAAGGGGTAGAGCTCATGTTTGACTCTTATCCACATGCTAAATTTGTAAGTCTCGGCCATCTTTTGCATTTTGTGATACATTTCCTGTTGAGAGTGGCCAAATTATGCTTTTCTTTTCTTTTTAGCTGCATCAATCTTCAGGCATCATTCCAGGCCCGACCCAAGGTATGAACAAGGGAAGGGGAAGGCTAACCCTATGTGGACCCGGATGGGAAAAATGATGAATAGGGTTAGAATGAGCGGAAATATATGGTGACGAGAAAGCAACCAAAATCAGGTTTTACCATGGTGCCAACCCTAAAGCTAATAATCAGTAAAGGAGATTCTAGGGGACTAGGATACAAGGGTAACCAAGAAATCAAGTGGATGAGACAAGAGTATAGACCTAACCCACTCTTTTTGACAAATCCCCCCAGTAATCCATGCCCAAAAGTGTCCATGAAAAGTAAGGAAAATTACTCAACTATACCAATAAAAAGCCATACCTTCAGGGTTGGGAAGCCAACCTTCAAACATAGCATCATAGCAAATGGGTGAGGGACCACATCATTGACTCATATCGCAGAGATAATGGCACATCAAGCTATCTACCGGCTATAAGGGGTTTGTTGGCTTCTGGCTGAGGACCATCTAGGAGAAAAAATTCTCATATTCATACTACCCACAGGAGGTGGGTAACAGGTACATAACCAAGCAACATAACAGTCAACAAACAACAACTGCTAGATCAGGAGCATGGTTTTCCAAAAAGCATTACCTCCATGATTATGATCTACCTCATATATGAAAAGTTTCAATAAAAATACAGCATACATCTAAAAGTGTTGAGGGTTACAAATTCATTAATACAAGTTACAAAAAGTGACTATCCAAATGTGAACATTTTTGGGCAATTTGGAAGCATCTTTTAATGCCAAATAGAGCTATGCATGAGTATATTACTTATATCAAAGAAACTAAAGTCATTTATGAAAGATACGGAAGGTCAAAATACCCCAACATATAAGGATAGTTTATAATGCAAATGGTAATTGTGGGTTGATAAGGCTCAAGCACCACCTTACCAAAGATAAGAAAAATGAAAAGGCAAACAATTTTCCATAGTTCTTTATTTTTCTAATGAAAATCTCAAGTGCCATTATCAATTTGCTAAATCATCCTGTTAAGTTAATTGAGAGAACAATCTCCCTTGCAACTATAATGGATTTAGGAATACAAAACAAAAAGAAGTACGTTATACACCTTTGAGAAAATATGAAAAATTAAAATAGTATGCAAGTAAAAATTTAGAAGCACAAAAAATCCTAATAGCAACAGCATCAATTATCAAGATCTTTCGCAGATCACATAATGGCCTTTTGTTTCATGCAAATCACAACCATGGAGATTGATGAAGTTCAATCTGATGGGCTAGCTTAAGTGGTTGAGTGCTTTGAGCTTTCTGTAACAGGTCTCAAGGTTGATCAAGTTGCATGTCTCACTCAATGTCCCTACCAAGTCAAGCACCATAATTAGCACCAATGAATTTACAATTCGTACCCTCTATGGAATGCAAAGAAGCGTCTAGAGGTATCCCAACAAGGTTCTACTTGTAAGAAAAAGGGAGTTGTTGAAGATAGCCAATATTGGAGTAAAAACTGATTTCAAAATTTAAGAAAATAAGTCGCAAGGAACAATGGATTACTACCTTCAAAGACGACCTACATATTGCACAAACTACCTTGCAACCAATTTAAAAAGTGTAAGCATGTTTCAAAATCGTCTTAGAAGGTGTAATGTCCTCTTCAAGTTAATTTCCCAAGGAAGGACGTAGTAGCCTATCTAACCCCATAGACTATAGTCATTTCAAAGGGGAGAATTATTACTTAATGTTATTTAGATAACATTAAATAATTAAATTAAATTGGGAAAATTGAGGGAAACTTGCAAGTACTCAAATTTGAATTTAGGAGGGAAAAGCCCCAAGGAGAAACTATATAAGGAACTTAGGAAGTGAAAAGAGTCCTTATGATCATCATGGATTATCTTTCTTCTTGATCGTGGGGTTGAGGCTCATGGACTAGAAAGGGTTTTAAGACCCTTGGTTTCTAATTGGTTTCAGTGGTGAAAGAATTCACCTTAGCCAATCTCTGTTTTCATCCTTCTTTACTAAGGTGACAGAGTTCAGAGTCTTAAGAGTATTGGCAGGCTGGATTCTATTTTCTTTGTGGCAGCGAATTGGTATAAGGCCTAGTTAGGGGCATAATATTGCCATGGAGGCTGAGGCAGCAAAGACTAGATTTTGTAGAAAATTTTGGGGTTTGTCGGTAGCCTTCACAGGTTTCAAGATTTTTGCATGAAACACATTTTAGCTACCTCTACATTTAGTTTCAGCTGATATGAGATGTCAACAAGCAAGCACAAACCAACACAAATTTTATACATGTACACAATTGTTTTTGGTCCAAAGACCTTGGAAAAACCCACAAGCGGAAAACCAGTGCTGAAGGAGGATTTAATTTTGCTTCTTAGAAATTTTCTTACAACAAAAATACATGAGATTTAAATTATCTCTTCCTTGGAAGAAGCCTCTCTGAGGTTCTTGTTCTACTGAAATCTGTACTGGTATCTTCTCACACACAGTCTAGTCTCCTCCTCTTTTCTGCTTCTTCTATGTTGGAAATTAACCATTGGACAGTCAATGTTCTCTGCTCTGACATGCATTGGTTACCTGCACCTATAGTAGGTATCTTCTCCACAAATGACATGCAAAACCATCCTCAGAAATACACCTGAGATTCTCGCTGAACATGCTCAGGATTAACCTCGAAATGAGTGTTGAACAATGCTCGGAACAGGCCCAAAACATCCGCTAAACAGGCCCCAAAAAACACGATCTGCATGTGAAGGATTGAGAGATATCTAGACTGCAGGAACACTAGTTTTTCAAGTGTCTGATCAGGAATAAGCTCAACTTGTGCTTAGGTTTCTAAAGTGATTGCCCCCTTGTGTTTTGAGCCCCTTCAAAGACTTTATCTTGGCCTTCAAAAAGATTCGAACAGCTGGTGGTCTTGGGTTGTTCTCTGCTGTAAGATTTTCACAAAGCCTCTTCCTCCTTTCTCCTTGCACCTCTTCTCAATAGCTCTCATGAGGATGAATGAAAGAGCTCTTCCTTGCTGTCTCCAAATGCAAACTCAAGCTCCTCCAACCTGGCTGTGTATTGCTCCCCCTTGAACTCTCCTTTCAACACAGCCTCCTACACTCTCATATTGCGAACTCAAGCTTCTCTCACACTGCCTCCTACACTTTCCTCAGCCCATTAGATCAATGGTTGAGATCAAGCCCCCACTTGACCACTTTCTCATGTTGACCCCCTCACGTAAAAACACTCCTAGTACTTTTTAATGTTTTAGTACCATGGTCACTTTTTCTCTTATAAAGTGACTTTTAAAATATATGTCACTTCAATAACATAAGATGAACTTAGTACTTTACACAGTCACTTTAACACACTACTTTAATAAATAAAAATACATGGTACACAACTCATAAAAAATACTTTAACTCCTTATTAATTAAACTCATAATATCAAGACAAAAGGATTATTAATTTGTCTTCCTAGGCCAAAAAGATAAATGCCTATGAAACAATTCCTTGGTACCATTTTTCATAACAAATTTTGTAAGGGACAGGGGATTGGAATGTCTGAGGCAGTGAGTGGATGGATTGTAGCAAGGAACTGTCATAAGGCCGAGTCCAGGGCATGAGGTAATGGCAAGTTGGAGATTGAGGCAGCAAGTGGCCTAAGGGACCAAGCTCAGGATCCTATGGGTGTAGCTAGCTAGGAAAAGAGGCAGCAAGGGCCTAAGGGAGCTATTTCAGGGTGGCAGCGTAGGGGCTTGTCTATGCAAGGTGTTGACACTGAATATTGTAGCAGCACGGAGATCGATTGAATAGATTTTGTGGCAACAGATGACATAGATCCGAGATAGGGCTATTAGGGTGCCGCATGTTGAAACAGGGTGGTCCTGGGCTTAAACAAAGATGGAGGATGCCCAAATCACTGGGCCAAAACCTTGATGACCAGCGAACTGATATCAGGTACGCCATTCTGTAGCAGCGCGCTTAAGGTTACAAGCACTAAGCAGTTCCATTAGCACATCTAAGCATAAAAGCAACATTAGTAAATCTAAGGTTAGGACATAATTTGTATGCCTAATAAAACTAATTTTGCGTTGATATTCATATTGGAAAACTGTTGATCTTTGTACTGCATGTGAAGAATAGTAAGTTTGCTAATTGCTTGTCAAATTGGCTCTAATTGTACAGTGGTTGTTAGTGGAATCAACTGTTGCTTGAGTTTTTTACTATATTACTTGTGAACACAATAAAGGACCATCACTGTTATAGAGTTTGATGAAGTGTTGCAACATTGTTGTAAAATATAATTTTGTCATGTGTTTATCAAATTGGCTCTAATTGTACAGTAGTTGTTGGTGGAATCAACTGTTGCTTGAGTTTTTTACTATATTACTTGTGAACACAATAAAAGACCATCACTGTTATAGAGTTTGATGAAGTGTTGCAACATTGATATAAAATATAATTTTGTATGTGTTTGCGAAAACCCTAACTCATAATTTCATTACAAGGGTAATAAATCTAAGAGGGATATTATAGTGGTATCAGAGTTGTGCATCTTGCCAGCCTGTGAGTATATGATTTATGGATGCTCCTTGAAGATAGGGGAAACATTACAGTCAGGAAAAATAAGGGTAGCAACAGTTATACAGATTTAGTCATAGCAGACAGGGAAGAGCAACCATCTAAGATAACTCCAATTAACTGCTAGCCATGGGACACATCAAACCTAGCTCAAGTCTATTCATTTCATCAATACTTTTGGTGAAAAAAGGATGGAACTTGGAGGATGTGCATTGACTATTAAGCCTTGAAGAAGAAGACCATCAAAAATAGGTACCCCATTACTAGGATCGACGATGAGTTGCATGGAGCAATGTATTTCTCGAATATCGATCTTTGATCAGGTTATCATCAGATATGAGTGCAAGAGCAGAATGTGCACAACTTCCAGGTGCTACTGTGGGCATTATAAGTTTTTGGTCATGCCATTTGGATTGACCAAAGCACGGGCCACTTTTCAATCATACATGAATGACCAAGATCCTTTGTTTAGGCCACATGATCAGTGCGCAAGGGGTACAAGTCCATCAAGAGAAGATGCAGGCCATATTGGTTTGACCCACACCTAGTAACCTTACCAAGTTGAAGGGATTCTTTGGGATATGTAGCTACTACAGGCAGTTTGTTAAGGGATTCTCTCAGTTGGGTGCACCATTGATTGACCTAACAAAGAAAGGGGCATTCATATGGACAGTACAGTTGGAGAAGCCATTCAACAAATTGAAAGAGGCGATGAGCTCTTGCCCAGTATTTGCACTTCCTGATTTCAATCAACACTTTGTATTAGAATGTGATGCTTCAGATGAGGGGTAAGGAGATGTGTTGATGCAAAATAAACATCTGATAGCCTTCAAAAGAAGTAAACTCAGGGAACCTGAGAGACTCTATTCCATCCACGACAAAGAGATGGTCACCATCATGCATGCTTTGGCAAAGTTCAAACAGTACTTGGAAGGGGGGCAAATTTGTGGTTAGAACGAATCATAACTTACAATACTTCCTAGAACAAAAGGACCTAAATGAAAGACAGTAGAAATGGGTAAGTAAGATTCATGCCTATGATTTTGATTTGAGTACGTGAAGGACAAGAAGAATGTTGTGGCTAATGCGCTTTCTAAAAAATCGGTCACTCATTCACTCATGGAGATCGTGGGCGATTGGAAAGCCCGCCTCTTGGTGGAATATTCCAAAAACAAGTTTGTTTGGGAGTTAATGGACAGTCTTATCCAGGATGACAAGTAGAGAGTAGTAGATGGGGTCATTTTTTATTAATGCAGGCTATATTGGGTCCTTGAATCCACACTCAAAGAGAAGATCTTGAAGGCCACACATGGCACACAATTAGCAGGGCACCGGTGGTTCTTCAAAACTTATAGACAGGTCAGAGAAAGGTTCCCATGGAAGGGCCTCAAGGATGATGTGTTGAGGCACGTAAGGGAGTGCATGACTTGTCAGTAGAACAAGCTCGAGCATGCTCTTATAGAATTGTTACAGCCCTTTCCCATTCCAAAGCATAAATGGGAGAGCATATTGATGAACTTTATGACAGGTCCACCTAAGGCATATGGCAAGGATTGCATCTATATGATAGTTGACAAGTTGACCAAGTTCGCACATTCCTTTACAATTCCGGCAGATTATAAGGCAGCATAAGTGAAAGTGTTGTTCTTCATGAGGGTATTACAATCCATGGCTTGCCTAAAAATATAGTTAGTGATCAAAATAACAGGTTTCTTAGTATATTTTGGCAGGAGTTGCTCAGATTGGTGGGTAAGGAGTTGACCCTTAGCATCGGTTATCACCCTCAAACAAATGGCCAAACAGAGATTGTAAATACATGTGTCAGAACAGCAAAAGGCATGGATCAAGCACCTACATCTCAGGGAGCACTATTACAACACCACTTACCATCTACCCATTGGGATAATCCCATTCAGGTTGTATGGGTATGATGCTCCATCATTTGTCAATTTGGCATTTTGGGATAGCAAGGCTCCAAAAGCCAGAGACTAGGTATAAGAGAGCCAAGACATCCTTTAGATCCTTAAGGAGAATATGCAGGCCACCCAAAACAATTAGAAGATGTATGCAGACAAGCACAGAGTAGAGCACAGCTTTGAGGTAGGAGATTTGGTTAACCTGAGACTACAACCATATAGATAATCTTCACTTAATAAAAGCGATACACAAAAACTAAATCTGAGATTTTATGGGCCTTACAAAATAATCAAAAGGATTGGTGAAGTAACGTAATAGCTTAAATTGCCAAAGAGGACCAAATTCACAATGTATTCCATGTATCCTACCTCAAGAAGGCAGTCGGTCAACAGGTTTACTACTTCAGCCAAGCTACCGCCTTTGGACAAGGAGGGACAGTTGGTATTAATTCCGAAAGCTATCATGGTTGTCTGAGAGAGGAGATTGAGGGGCAAGATGATCTCAAAATACTTTATCAAGTGGAAAGATTTGCCCAAGGAGGATGCCACATGGGAAGGAGAACAAATCTTGCAACACCTAAATTTGCAATTGCTTGAGGGTAAGCAATGTTAGGAAGGGGGGATTAATGTCCTCTTCAAGTTAATTGCCCAAGGAAGGACATGGTAGCCTATCTAACCCTGTAGGCTGTAGTCATTTCAAAGGGGAGAATTATTATTTAATGTTACTTAGGTAACATTAGATAATAACATTAAATTGGGGAAAATGGAGGGAAGCTTGCAAGTCACTCAAACTTGAATTTAGGAGGGACAAGCCCCAAGGAGAAACCATATAAAGAAGGGAGGAGAGTCATTATGATAATCATAGATTATCTTAGGGCCAAGGCTCTTGGACTGTAAAGGGTTTTAAGACCCTTGGTTTCTAATTGGTTTTGATGGTGAAAGATTCCACCCTAGTCAATCTCTGATTCTCTGCTTTCATCTTTCTTTGTTGAGGTGACCGAGTCAAATTTCTTAAGGGTACAAGCAAGCTGGATTCTAGTTTCTTTGTTGCAAGAAACTAGCATAAGACCGAATCAGGGCAATAAGGGTGTTGTGGAGGCTGAAGCAGCAAAGACTGAATTCTGTTCAGGATCCAACTAAGGGACTGGTCTGTGTTGGATGTTGCTGACCGAATACTGTAGCAGCGCAAAGGCCATCTGGCTAGATTTTGTGGCAACGAGTTGACATAAGACCGAGACAGGGCTATTAGGGTGCAGATTGTTGAAACTGGGTGGTCTTGAGTTCTTTACTATATTACTTGTGCACACAAATAAAAGACAATCACTATTATAGAGTTTGATGAAGTGTTGCAACACTGTTATAAAATATATTTTTGTCGTATTTGCTAAAACCCTAACTCAGAATTTCCTTACAAAAGTAATCCCTCTAAGAGGGATATTACAGAAGGCTCAAGGCAAGACCTAATCCTTGGTTAGTGAGTCTATTCATATGATATCAATTCATATAGAATATTGATATGGATACTTCATATCAAGTTGTCAATAGGGGTAGTACTATAAAATATGAACATAAACAAAGATAAGACAATTTATAACCTTATTTTTCATGAAAATTTGATTATTTATAGCAACAAAACAATTTCTTTCCTGAAAGAGTTTATAATGCATCTTAGTGACAGCATTTGCCAAAGCAAGGATTGTTAGCGGTGTTGAGAAATCAATGCTAGTAGGATTAGGGTTAGATTTCTCTTTCTTGATAATTACTTGTGAAGTATGTTGGCTTCTTTTACTTATTTGTTATATTATCTTTCATCAAGCAATTACCAAATTATGTGTGCATGAAGATCACAAAAACACAAGACACAAGACGTACGCACTCTGCCAAGGCAAAAACCCCTATCTAGGGGAAAACCCGGCCAAAAAATTCTTCCTTCAATAGTTATTCTTGAGACTCTTTAACCTAGACACAAACCTCCTCCACACCAAGCCAGCCTCTCCTCCTTCGATCCAACCTTCATCCTAGTAGCAACAGCACTTCGACCCTAGCAACTTCAACTTGGCAACTTCCAGCATCAACAGCAACTTCGACTTTGAAAAGGAGACTTCGATCTCCTAAACTAGCCCACACGAGAGTGAGAGAGAGAGACACCAAAACTTCGATTTTGTTCTTCCCTTCTTCCTTGACCAAACTCGCACCTCTTTTAGCTTCCTTCTTCACCTTCGCACTTTTCCCAGCTTCCAGCTTCAGATATCGAACTATGTGTGAGAGAGTGAGATGCTCCAAATGAAGTCGAATTGCCTTGTATATATAGCCTTCCAATGAGGTCGAATTGCCTTCCTTGAGGCCAACTTGATCTTCTTGAGGCCGACATGGTGTGGAGGTTACATAATTCATTTTTGACTCAAAATAGTTATTTTTACATCATTTGAAATCCCAAAAAGGGTCTCAAAATATACAATGACTCTTTATTAATCCTAGGAGTCCACAATGGGGATTTTGACTAATAAAAAGATGACCCAAGCATGAAACCCATGCTTTAATAAGACATTGTAACAATAATAAAAACTCTTTTGACAAATACATTTTATGAAGACCAAACCTAGTTACATTTTTCAACAAGTGGTAGGCTGGTAGTGAAGTGCATAAATGGGTACTTACAGGAAGGAATACTATTATATGATTATCCCTTGTGCCATTGTGGAAGGGAGGATGCAGCCTTGCAAGGAAGGAGTTGAGCAGCAAGTAGATGATGTAGGGAGAAAAGGTGATGCAAACAAAGCGAAGTATGAGGAAATGAACTGCAAGTAACCCTATGGCAACTAGACACAACCAAGAGAATGATGAACAAATAGGCAGCAAAATGGAAAGGAAAGGAAGGAGAAGAGAATGCAAAAAGAACTGCCGTAGAAGCTTCACACACTCTAAATACCACATGGAAGGTAAATCTTTATAATGTACATTATAACATCCATTCTGGAAAAGATGTTATAACTTATATTTAATAAATCAATGGAATACTATAAATATAAAAAAGATATTGGATTGCATAGAACAGAACATACCCAAATAATATAAAATAGTCTAAATGTTAGAAAATAATATATTATACTCTTATGATTATCTTTTAATGAACTTGGGATAATATTTTGTGGATGCAGGCACACAATAAGGTGCCACCCAAAAGCAACGACAATCAATTTGTTAAAATTAAACAGAGGAAAAAAATGAAGCACTGAGACGGGCATGGTTAAAACAATTATCTCCACATAACCCAACGATTTCAGTTGATCATTTTAACATTATACATAAAAACAACAATATGAGGCAAGAGAGTACCTGGGATCCACTCTTGGCAGCCCGTTTTTGCCTGACATAATCCATCAATGGGGTGACTATGAGATTGTCTCTTGTTCCACTTGCTGTAATCACCATCACAAAGCTTTTAAGCCTTACTGTGAAAAGAAATTGATAAAACACAAAACATGGATGGGTGTAAAGACAAGCTTAAATTAATCAATAGAGCATCACTGACCTGCTCTTTCAGCCTCCCTTCTCTCCAATTGTACCTCTGCACTAGGAAGATTCTCAACAGGTTTTGCCAGCAAATCTAAGAACTCCAAATACTCACTGTCTGGTCAGTCAGTAGATATGTCGTTAGAAAAATTCTCGATCGGAGTTGAAAGAGCAACTGATTTGGGCATTCTAGAGATAAATGAACCACATGATATAAAGGAGAATCAACTCTGCTAATAATTTTCTGTTACTATATCAACAATATATATCTTATGGCTAAAATAATAGTGCAATGATTATATTAAAAGTTTCACCAATGAGATCAGACATCATTTAAAAGTAGCATAAAACCCTATTAACAACCTGCCATGGAAAGCACCAATTAAAAAAATCGGTATTGAAAATGATTAAGAGGATAGAACAATAATGCAATGGGATTATTCAGAAGTAAATTGTATGAGTCAGAATCAAAGGTTCCAAAAAGGAATCGACATTTGCATTACTTTTATGTCACTATATCAATAATGTATATCTTATGGCTAAAATAATAGAGTGCAATGATCATATTCACAGCTTCACTAGGAGATCAGACATTAATTAAAATTAGCATAAAACCCTATTAACATCCTGTCATGGAAGGCACCAATTAAAAAAATGGGTATTGAAAATTGTTAAGAGGATATAACAATAATGCAACGGGGTTTTCCAGAGAAGCAAATTGTACGAGTCAGAATCAAAGGTTCCAGGACGGGTAAACAGAAGAGAGACCTCTCCATTCACCAAAGCACAAGTCACGAAGCCCAACTATAGTGTTTGTTTCCAACAGATATTACTGCTAACGAAACAAAGTTCATAAATAAAGTCCTGCTCAAGAAAAGAGAAGTTAAGGATCATGAGTTCCTATCAGAGAGATAAACTAGTTTAGTCAAACAACTTCAATACTGAAAACACATTCTCTGAAGTTTGATAGTAATTGACGAAAGAGCTAAATTGTTCATCATTCCTACCTTTATGTACAATTTGGAAAAGTTACAATAACCAGTCCACAGGCATGTGTGCTTGTGTCCTCTAGGGTGGGGAACGCACCCCCTCACTGCCCACACTCCAGGGGCATTTTGGTAAATGTCTCCCCAACCCCCCTTTCTGGGAAACACAGGGAAATGCATGGGGAAACATGTCCCCGATGTGCAGAGAATGCTTCCCAAAAATGAGGGTATCTGGGTGTCCCCCCCCCCCTCAAAAAGAGGACATCTGGGCTCCCCCACCCCGCCCCCATCACCAAATTTTTGGGCCAACAACCTCTGTAATTAATGACATTCTCTTTTATCTCACTTTTTCTGTCCTTTTGACATTCTCTTTTATCTCACTTTTACTATCTCATTTATCAAAACTTTTCCATCATTTTATTTAAATTTTAACATACCGTCAATTGTTTCAAGATGTTTGAGAGTGGTTCCAACCTTGTCAGACTTCATATGGAGAAGGTGAAATTTCATATCCCGTTCAGAATTCAGCAGACTTAATAGGATTGGCAGGATTGTAGCATTTCCACCAGATTATATCATGTATGGGGGTATGGGATTGGCACTATTCAAGATCACCAAACTATGGCATTTTGCATCATGGAAACATCTGAGTTAATAATATCGAAGTGGATCATTCTCATTTTCTTAATCAGTTATTTTCTTGCAAGATAATGTGTTATTTAGATAAATAAATAAATAACTATATATCTATCTTTTTTATTTTTTATAGACAATGTTTCCCCCACGTACCCATTTTGGGGGGCCACATGTCCAGGCAATCATGTTTCTATGTTTCGTGCAACTTAGCTATTTTGCTTGGTGCTAATTAGGTTAGAGAATATGAATCTAAATCTATGTATACAGTATTTCATTTTTGAATTTCAATCTCAATCATGTTTATATCATTTATAAATTTAGATTTAGTATTTTGCTGTTTAATATTTACTATTTATATTGCACAACGGTGAATTTGCATGGGATGAATTGTTAATGTTGGGATTTTATCATTAATATTTTTATTTTTGTAATTTTAGAGATGGGCCTCTATGCTAAGGACCCCAATGCCAGCTCACACCCCCCCTCCTCGCCAAATCAACCATGAATTTCCCTAAAATTTGGGGGTACCTCCCACACATCCCCCGACTGCATTTCCACATTCACTTGCTCCCCCATCCCAGAAACTTGGTAGAAGATAGAAAATAACCAATCCTTGTATTCAATTAATTTTAAGACTTGACAAGACAATTCAACAAGCCAAGCAATGATAAATACTCTTTCATACAATAACTTCCTCAAACTACAACTTATGGAGTAATCAGACCTTTGAATATTGCTCCTTCTCGCGTATCCTTTTTGATCCATGATTTAGGGACTCGCTGTGAAGGTGCATATTCCACAATAGTTTTGAAATGTGTACCTGAGAACACATATGCCAGAAGTCAAAAAATGGGTGATAAAATAATCCTATAAACATTGGGTATAAGGAATATCAGGTAAACCTTTTTCATTAAGAAAGAGATGGCCATCAAAAGCTCCGGCAAAATCAATAACATCCTCTGCTCTCTTAAATTCAATATAGGCCCGAGAGTATGGTTGATTCAAGTGGCTAAACACAAAAGTACAGTATCAGTATGGCTCATAAAACACTACTACTACATAGTGTAAATAAAGAACATGATTTTCTAATAAATAACATGTCAAACACTATTTCAATAGTGGAATGCTTTACAATGTGTACAGCATAACAATCAGAGGAGAGAAATTAAAAGAGAAACAGTTCACATATGCAGAAACTGCCTATACATATGAGATTACAAGTCCTCCATGAAAGTCAGTTAATTTCTAAGTTCATGTTAAATTATAATATGTTCTATGCTTAGAGCAGTTTACTTCTTTTCTTCTTATTAACCACAGATTAGCAATCACATATACATTAAGTAAAGTGCAAATAGAACATTAAACGATCAACAGAAAACAAGCCAAGACAAGAGACACAAGATGTGGCGGCTAGCCATGGACAAACCCCAATGTGGGGAAACCTTTTGATCAAATCTTCTTTTATCTTCAATATTTTAGCAGGGAGAAATAGTACAAAATCAGAATTCTGTAATTTTATATCAGCAGCAGCAAACCCTAAATCAGCAAAGTCAAACTTAGTCAAATGAGATGAAATTGACCTCCAATATGCTTGGTTAATTTCCCGGTCAACTAGTCTTCAAACAGCCTGAAGAATCAGCCCTTAAACAGAGCCCCAAATACACAGTCAAACTGCAATTGATTGAAGTCAACCTGCTGCCCCAAACTAGGGCAGTCAATGTTGGTCAAACCCAAGGTCAGATTGTCTCGATTTTCATGCCAAAAAAAATGCCCTTCCTAGGAGAAGCAGCCACACCAAAACCGCACACTTCTAAGGTCAACGCTGGTCAAAAAGACCTTCAGCAGCTTCTGCGTCCTCCTTCATCCCACGTGTGGGCTGCTTCTTGTGTAACCCAAAGCTAAGGAGAGAGAGAGAGATAGAGAGAGAAGAAATGAGTGAGATGAGATGATGATAAAATGAATCAACCTCACTTGTACTTATATGATTCACTGGGCATGTGTGCCACACATTCAATTGCTGGCCGACCTTGACAATTTGTCAAGTAAATACAAATAAATTCATATCTCCATAAATACTTGTCAGAATCATATGATCTTTAGATCAATCCTACACCTCTCGACAAGAGGAATCTAGGGAAATATCAGCTGCCATAATGAGATGACCCACATTGAGTTTGGCCCAAGTTGCCAATTTTAACACTCCCTCTCAACTAAGGAGAACTCCATCTGCTAATCCGTCTGACTGTCGGTACTATCCCAACCATCAAATGCACTGCCTTGCGTTGTTGGCTCTGCTCTGCTCTGTTCTGCTCTGCTATGAAGAAGAGAAAATGATCAAGGATATATCATACCATCCTCCACTGACCCAAAGTCAATCTCAGAGTGTCATACCACTCTCACTGATCCCAGATCAGTATCATTGATCCCATATCAATGGAGGTCATCCTGTCGTAGGGAGTACGGTAGATACAACGATGCATCCATCGATAGTACAAATAATGGTCCCTAACCCCATTTCCCTACTCATTGATCAGATGAGAGGTACTTCCCATGAGTCCCAAACTACATGGGTAGGATGCCTCGACAGGAAAACTAATCATCCTATCCACAGGAGAACGAATCATCCTGTCCAATAGTCGTTGCAAGAGAACTAATCATCATGTCCACAATCGCCACGGGAGAACTAATCATCCTAGCCCACAGGAGAACTAATCATCCTGTCCTACAGTTGCCACGGGAGAACTAATCATCCTGGCCCACAGGAGAACTAATCATCCTGTCCTACAGTCGCCACGGGGTGTCAAAGGGGAAGGTTGAACCTTTCACCCTGACAGAGTGCACCACTAGGGGATGATGAGTCGCCCTGTGGTTGCATGTTGCTCCAAGAAGTACCACGCGCCCCCCTGGAGCTCCCAAAGCTCAATATATGCATCATACACGACCCTCATAAGAGGGTCTCTCAACAACACCAAGTCCTTCTCAAAAAGTCAGGAATTTGACCTTTCCCAAGGGCATCGTCAAAATGTCAGCGACCTGTTCATCTGTACCGATATGTTGGAGCCTTATTGCTCCCCGCAGTACCATATCCTGGATATAGTGGTACCTGATATCGATGTACTTGGAGCAATCATGAAATACGAGATTCTCTGATAAATGAATCCCACTCTGGTTGTCACACAAGATCACGGTAGTATCCAATGTGAAATCAAACAGCTCACTGAAGATCTTCCACAACCAGACCGCCTCACAAGAGGCCATACTAGCAGCAATGTACTCTGCCTTGGCGGTGCTCAAAGTCGCGCGCTTTTGCTTCCTGCTCATCGAGGGTATCAAGGCAAATCCCAAAGAGAAACAACACCCAAAAGTGCTCTTTCGGTCCACCACACTGCCTGCCTAATTAGCATCGATATATCCAAGTAGTCTCACATCTCCGCAATGTATCTCAACCCATGAGTGATTGTGCCACGGAGATATCTCAACAGATTCTTGGCACCAATCCAATGTGTGTGGTGAGGCTCAACCATATGTTGACTCAACATGTTGATTGCAAAGCATATATCCGAATGGGAGTTCACCACAAACATCAATGCTCCGACAAGTTGACGATACTCGATAGCATTTCGTAAAACAGCTCCGATAGCACTACCACTTAACTTCTTGAAGTCAAGCTCCATTGGGGTAGTCACACGCTTGCAGTCCCCCATACCTTATCTCTCTAATATTTTAACCACATTTTCCTTGAGATAAGAAAATCTCCCCTGGTTTCTGCTAGACTTCCAGTCCTAGGAAATAGTGCATCAGTCCTAGGTCTTTCATCTCGAACTCGGAAGCAAAGTCCCTCTTACATTTGAGAATGAGAGGGTCTGCACCTGTTGGAAAGAGGTCGTCAACGTACAACACCAATATGAGAGGCCTGTCATCTTCAACCTTAAAGTAAAGGTTAGGGTCGGATTCACTCCTAGTGAATCCTAGCTTCATCAGATAGTTATCAATCCTCTCATACCACGCTCGAGGTGCCTGCTTTAGCCCACAGGGGCCTTTCTTCAACCTGCACACGTGAGATTCCCGATCATGAATCTCAAATCCTTCAGGTTGTTCCACATAGACTACCTCTTTTATCGAACCATGCAAGAATGCAGTCTTGACATCCATCTGATGTAGGTTCCGTCCTTACGAAGCAGCAAGGGCTATGATTGAGCGGATGGTGGTATATCGAGCAGCAAGTGCAAACATCTCATCATAGTCTATACCTTTCTTCTGAGAGAAGCCACGAAGGACAAAACGAGCCTTATATTTTTCTGCACTTCCATCAATTGCATGCTTTATCTTTTAAAGCCATTTCAAAGTGACAACTGCTTTGTCTTGGGTTCTGGGGACCACATCCCTGACATCGTTTTTCATGATGGACTCATATTCTTCAGTCATAGCATCCTTCCATACTTTATGCTTGACAAATTCTGCAAATGATGAAGGCTCATTTTGGATGATCGTGCTCATGATGGTGAAGTATCCCTGATACCTGGCCAGCTTCTTACTTTCCCAGAAAGTCCCTCTAGGTGCAATGTGTCCTTCAGCATCATCCAGTGTCCCCCTAAGCCATGAAGGCCTCTTCCTAGAAGAGGAAGGCTCTTGCAAGAGGGGGATCAATAGGATCCATAGGTTCTTCCACATCGGGCATCGTCTCATCTTCCTTTTCCTCCAGTTCCCTGGTGTCAACTTCTTTAGATCCCCTTTGAGTAGGAAGATTATCAACTTTGCTAAGAGCCATATCTTCGTCAAAGGTGACATCATGGCTAATCTCGATTTCCTTTTGACTAGCCACATAGATTCTATAGCCCTTAGGATTTTCGCTATAGCCCACGAAGATTACTTTCTTTCCAGACGCACCCAACTTATTCATTTTCTCCTTCAGCACATGAAAATATACACGACTTCCAAAAATTCTAAAATGAGATACATCAAGTTTCTTACTAGTAAACATCTCTGCGAGAATCTTGGAACCCAATGCTTGCTGAGAGCATCGGTTTTGCACATATACGACAGTATTCACAACTTCGGAAGTCTTTGATCATGGAGCATATAGCACAGACAACTTCCACAATCTTACGATTCTTCCTTTCCGCCACACCGTTCTGCTCAGAAGTATATGGTGTTGTAGTCTCCCTCTTAATGCCAGCCTCTTTGCAAAAGTCATGGAACTCATTGGATTCATACTCAGTCCCATTATCAGTCCTTGAGATCTTGATTTACTTTTCGGTTTGATTCTCGATCAAGTCTTTGAAGTGACGAAACCAAGTGAACACTTCATCCTTCTTTTTCAAGAAGTATATCCAAGTCTTGCGAGAATAGTTATCTGTAAAAGTGAGGTAATATAAATATCCTCCCAAGGTGTTTACAAGCATCATACCAGATATGTCTGAGTGAACCAACTTCAATATATCGGAGGTCTTGCTTTGGCTTGAGGGGAATGGTTCCCTTTTGAGCTTCCCTTCAGCACATCCAGGACATACACCTTCTTGCTCTACTCGGAACTCAGGCAACCCTGTCACCATTTGTCTTGCATTGGGTAGAGCTTTATAATGAAGGTGAGCAAACCTCTGATGCCAAAAGTTCGGATTGAAGTGATGTGTCACAAGACATGACACCCAACGGACTTCCTCCGACCTGATATAATGAATCAACTCGAAAACCAAGAGTGAAAGATTCTTTAAAATTCTTTTTCCATACACGTACCTTGCCATCGATGAAGGTCACCTTATAGCCTTTGTTTTCCATTGCCGAAACGAACACCAAGTTCTTTTTGAGATCAGGTACATATAGGACTTCTTGCAAATGAATTGTATTACCCTGATTCAATTGAAGAGTTACATTCCCTATGCCTTTCACAGGATATTTTGCGTTATCCCCAAGAACAATTTCCAGGTCGGTCTCCTTCTCTATCAGATTAGAGAGAACTTCTTTGAAACCAGTGAAGTGACTTGAGGCACCACTATCAATAAGCCAATTTCCCAGCGAGTTCGTGGGAGTAGTAGTAGAGAGGGCCGCTGGAAGACAATATTCATCTTGCTTATTGTTAACAACATTAGATTCATACCTGGAGTTTCTTGCCTTCTTGAAGGGTTGTCCTTTGATTTCCGACATTTCTTTTACCTCTGCCATTGGACCTGCCATTTCTTTGATTGCCTTGAGAGTGATTTTGATCATCGGCATGGTGTGAGTCCCTCTTATAGTGGCCCATTTTGTTGCAATTGTAACATCGTCCTTTTCTTCCACCCTTTAGTCCAGCCTTTCCTTTGGATTTAGCCCCAGTATTGTTTCTTCTTTTAGCAATGAAAAGAAAAGGAAGAGGGATTGCCTTTAAGTGCGGGCATTTCTTGCTCTTCCATCCTTGTTTCTTCTTGAATACATCTAGCCATCAATGCCTCAAATCTTGGGATGACATTATTGTTGAGAAGAGTAGTCCTGAATATATACCATTCAGGTTGCTCTTCCATCCTTGTTTCTTCTTGAATACATCTAGCCATCAATGCCTCAAATCTTGGGATGACATTATTGTTGAGAAGAGTAGTCCTGAATATATACCATTCAGGTGGCAGTCCACCAAGAGTTGTGATAATCATTTCCCTATCAGGAACTACTTCCTTGATAGATTGGATATCATTCTTGATCTCGATGATCCTTAAGAAATATGTTTGCATACTCTCATCTTTGCCCTTCTTAATTTCCTTCAGCTTATTTCTAAGGAACAGAACTTGATTTGCATCATTAACTTTAAATAAACTCACCAATCTATCGTAGATTTCCTTGGAGGTGGTTAGCTCGGAAACATAGGCCACCAGGCGCTTGTCGATAGAGTCCCGGATGATCTTCTTTGCTTTGAATTCTCCCTTGGTCCACTTGCTTCTGGCAGCAGCAGATGCATTTAATGGAGGCGCAACAATATTGCCTCTCACATGGTCCAACACTTCCTGATCTTCTGAAGTCAGATTGAGAGACATCTTCCATCCGTGATAGTCAGACTTCTCACGGAGCTTGTCTTCGGCGGGAAGAGCATTGAGGACCCCATGTATTTTTTAGGATAGCCTTGCCAACCTTTGGTGATTGCTCTTGCTCTTGCTTGGGCTTTGTCATCACCTCAGCTCTGATACCATGTTAAATTATGGTATGTTCTATGCTTAAAGCAGTTTACTTCTTTTCTTCTTACTAACCACTGATTAGCAATCACATATACATTAAGTGCAGATAGAACATTAAACAATTGACTGAAAACAAGCCAAGACGAGAGACACAAGATGTGGCGGTTAGCCAGGGATAAACCCCAATGCAGGTAAACCCTTTGATCAAATCTTCTTTTATCTTCAATAGTTCTGTAGAGAGAAATAGTACAAAATAAGAATTCTGTAATTTTATATTAGCAACAGCAAACCCTAAATCAGCAGAAGTCAAACTTAGTCAAACAAGATGAAATTGACCTCCAATATGCTTGGTCAATTTCCCGGTCAACTAGTCTTCAAACAACCTGAAGAATCAACCCTTAAATAGCCCCAAATACACAGTCAAACTGCAATTGACTGAAGTCAACCTATTGCCCCAAACTAGGGCAGTCAACGTTTGTCAAACTTGAGGTCAAATTGTCTCGATTTTCGTGCCAAAAAATGTGCCCTGACTAGGAGAGGCAACCACACCGAAACCACATTCTTCTAAGGTCAACGCTGGTCAAAGAGACCTTCAATGGCGTTTGTGTCCTCCTCCTTCCCACATGTGAGTTGCTCCTTGTGTAACCCAAAGCTAAGGAGAGAGAGAGCTGAGATGATGATAAAATGAATCAACCTCACTTGTATTTATATGATTCACCGGGCATGTGCCAAACATTTCACTGCTAGCCGACCTTGACAATTTGTCAAGTAAATACAAATAAATTCATATCTCCATAAATACTTGTCAAAATCGGATGATCTTTAGATCAATCCTACACCTCTCGACAAGAGGAATCTAGGAAAAATATCAACTGCCATTAATGAGATGACCCACATGGAATTTGGCCCTAGTTGCCAATTTTAACAGTTCATAAATTAGGTATTACATACCCTGTTGGGTTAGCTCGAGTGGTTCAGTGTTGTGAATAACAAGGAGAAGGTCACAGAGTCGTGTCCCTGGGTTGGCTGCCTCTGTGAATATTGTAGCCTCCCTCAATGTCCACACCAGGTTAGGTTGCCAAAACTGCAACCGGCCAATTTACCATGGGTAGCATTCTCAAAAGGCGGGATTCCCAAGATGTAAATTTCATTGGAAAAAATTAGGTGTGACATGTTAAAATACTCACCCAACAGGCACATTAAACGAAAGAAATGAAAGCCCAAAAAAATATAGATTCACAAGTCATCTTAATGGTGTACAATTATCTCCAACTATGTTCTACTAAAATATTATGTACATTGTAGACCTAATACCACCTACAGATAACAGTAAGGTGGCCACAAACACCTTAATATGGACCTTCCTTACTTGAAGTGGACTAGTTTTCTGCCAAGAAAATTCCTTTATACAATAACCATATTAGAAATATTTCAAGTTTGATGCAATCCTAGGGCATCACTATCTATTTTTTTAATTCTAAGGTGTAGCATGTTGTGATTATTTTCATCACTATCCAACTAGAGATACACAATCGATATAAAAGTACGTTGATGGGATGCAGCTACCAAGATCCTACTAGACTTGGTTAGATTTATATATTGTAATTGTAATTTACGTTAAATTTTTGCAGATTTAAAATTTAATTTCTGAGATCATAAACCATAGAAGACAGACAATGAACAGCAAGACACAGGATTTGGTCCAAGACCCAAGGAAAAACACCATTATGGGGGGAAACCCTTTTTAAAATGCTCTTCTATTAGATCGTCTTCAAATATTCAGCAGATATACATAATCAGAGTACAAAACCCCTTTTACAAATAACAGTAGTAACAACCCTTTTTAATATGACAATTTCAAAATACCACCATAAGCCTCCAAAAGCTTTCAAAACAAGAGCAATAAACACAAGTACGAGATCTAAATATTGAGAGCAATATTCTCCAAACGCAAGATCAGAATGCTACTGAAGCAAGGGCAATATACCAGCAATCAAACTCTAGTGTAAAAGCAATATCAAGAATAGAATATCTCTAGAGCAAGATCAATACAAGAGCTAAATACTTCTGGTGTGAGAGCAATACCAACTGCAATAATACTTCTCTGGAGTGAGAGCATTAACATCAGCAAATAACAAAAGCATAAACCACTAGTGCGAGAGCTAAACGAGAGTTCTGATATCTGTCAATAGATCTGCCAAACGATAGATTTGCCAGATAGTAGATCTGCCAAACAATAGATCTACCAATGATGATAAGAGATCTACAAATCTGCAATAGATCTGCTACCGATAATAAGAGATTTGCTACTGATAATAAGAGATCTGCCAATGATGCTCAGAGATCTGCAAATCTACAATACAACTGCTACTAATAATAAGAGATCCGTTACTGATAATAAGAGATCCGCTACTGATAATAAGAAATTTGCCAATGATGATAAGAGATTTGTAAATCTGAAATAAATATGATACTAATAACAAGAGATTTGTCAATCATGATAAAAGATCTGCAAATATGCAATTGATCTGCTACTAATAATAAGAGATTTGTGAATGATGATAAGAGATCTGCAAATCTGCAATAGATCTGCTAATGATAATAAGAGATTTGCCAATGATGATAAGAGATCTATAAATATGCAATAGCTCTGTTATTGATAATAAGAGAAATAAAT
This sequence comes from Pinus taeda, assembly GCA_000404065.3. NCBI lineage: Eukaryota > Viridiplantae > Streptophyta > Pinopsida > Pinales > Pinaceae > Pinus > Pinus taeda. The sequence goes on from APFE030095050.1 coordinate 54,869, forward strand.
TACTGATGTGAGAGATAGATCACCAAAGCAAGAGAGAGAACTCGATGTGTTGCATATGAAGGCTTCTCTTCAATATATAAAAATCTTTAAGGCAAAATCCCTTCCTCGAATTAAGAGTTTTGGAAGCTCCTAGAGTGATCCATTCGAAATAGATAAAGTGATTTTATTTTGCACATGTCTAATTGAATCACTTAAGTGATTTTATTTTGCACATGTCTAATTGCTTTATAAAATATTTAACTTTTGCTCTTATGAAAAATAATTCTCTTAAGAAATAATTCACTTCAAGGGTGAAAGGGGTTAACCAATAAAACGATTTATAGGGAAATTTCTCCCTAGTTGCTCAAAAATTCAACACTACCTCTCAACTAGGGAGGAATTTCCGTCAATAAAGCCAAAATTGTTGTACCTGCCAAATCATCATGACTCATGTTGAACATTCTCGAATCTAAAGAAGAATACTCATGGCAGGGGAGTTACTGCTACCACTCTGAATCCAAGCTCGTCCAAATGAAGGCCAAGAAACCTTTACCAGGGAGTCTCAAGCTTCAACCTAGTCCAAATAATCATTGGAGAGCCAAATGCTTCCACCCTGCATTCACATGCTATAGCTTGGAACAAATACCATTGGGGAGACTCATGCTACCACCCGGAATGAATTTCGCTCAATCAATAAGACTAAGAAACCACAATAGCTCAGCACTTAGGCTAAGCATCCATAATAGCTCAGATCAAAGGCTAAGAATCCACAATAGCTCAGCTCAAAGGCTAAGAATCCATGTTGGTCAAGAACACCAACATCTTCGAACTTGAGTGAGATACAACTTACCATGACTGGTAAGGATCATCATCCGATCTCAAGTAGCCAACACCCATTGGCTAGATGGGTGGGCAACAAGATGCATGATTGGGGCAACTGCTAATTAGAGGTCCCTCATCCCCAGGAGCTCAGTAGCTCAATTCCTCATCCTTGGGAGCTCAACCAGGGGGAAGAGCACACATCTCATTGTTCTTGATCAGCCACATCCCTTACCCGGAAGAGGTACATCCCTTAATCCAAGCATATTTCTGAAGACTAGAAATTTCTTCTTCGACGGTGCTTTGGTAAGTGTATCCACGTTTTTCTAGAGAAATCATCCACAAAGGTGATATAATACAAATATCCACCTATAGATGTCATTGGCATAGGTCCACAAAAATTTGAATGAATTAGTTGCAGGATGTCATGAGATTTGGTACTACTAGAGGGAATAAGGCCCTCCCATTTTCTTTCCACTTTCATAACCAAGGCAAACACCATCATATTTTGATTGGATTTCTAGCATTCCATAAAGCATCTTCTTTACTTTGGGCAGTGCCTTATAACGAAGATGAGAAAATCTGCAGTGCCATAACTCAATTTGATTGAAATTGCATTCTTGAGCCATAACTTTAATAGGTCTCCCATTGACCTTGTAAAGCCTTTTGACTCTCGATCCAAGAGTAAAAGCGTTTTTCATTTTTGTTTTCTCTAGCCAGGGTAACACCTTTCCTTTTATAAAAGCCACCTTCATTCTTTTATCTTCTAGAGCAGATATAGATACATGATTTTTCTTTAGACCAGGTACATATAAAACATCTTGAAGATGAATAGTTTCTCGAAGATCCAAATGAAAAGAAACTGAACCAAACCCTTTTACAAGGTATGTAGTGTTATCTCCAAGGATAATGTTTAAACCAGTCTCCCTCTCAACCAAACTAGAGAGGACTTCTTTATAACCAGAGAAGTGCCTAGAGGCACCACTATCCACTAACCAGCTATCTAAAGAATATGGAGGAGAAGCACTAGACAAAGCTGAAATCGAAAAGTACTCAGATTGAGAAGCAGCAACAGTATTTTCATACCATGTATTTTTGTATCTCTTTTGAGGATGAAGCTCTTGATCACGATCACTGTGAGCATTGCTTCTTCCTTTATATCTTCTTCCTTCATAATTCCTCCCTCTTCAATCAGGAGACTAATTATTGTAGTTGTTGCTACTCCTTTGATTATAAGAGGATCTTCTTTCTGGACAATCTTGAGCATAGCGCCCATGCTTGTGACAGTTAAACCATTCAACATTCCTCATGCTCTTCTTGAAAAACTTGGGTTTGGACTTTCGCTTCGAAGATTTTCCCTCTCCTTTCTTCTTCTTTGCTTGTGCGGCGAAGGTAGATGGTTCTCTTTCTTCATGTCTCTTCAAAACATCCTTGATTTTTCCTGCTTGCATCTTCCGATCATTTCATCAAAAGTTGGCAAAACATTGTTATTGTTGATAGTAGTAATGAATACTTCCCAAGCTGCAAGAAGTCCACCAAGGGTTGTGTGTACCAATTCCCTATCAGACAGGGCTCGCCAATAGACAAAATTTGGTCCTTCGGTTCAGTAATCCTTATAAAATAAGCCTGAATAGAGTCTCCCTTATTCAATTTGATATCTTTGAATTGTTTCTTCAGTTAAAGGACGTGATTCAAATTTTGAATTCAAAAATGCCAACAATCTTGTCATACATTTCTTTAGATGTCTTAAATTTGGAGATAGAGGTAAGAATATGGTCTTCCAAAGAATCAATGATAATTTTGCGGGCTTTGATCTCGCCTTTCATGTATCTTGCTTTAACAGCAGCAGGGGCATTTTCAAGAGGCTTGGGTACACCTCCTTGGACATACTCTAGAACTTCTTCTCCATCCATGTTAGTGTCCAGTCTGAGTTTCCAAGCAGCGTAATTTGAAGCCCCTGCCAATTTCTCACTGTCCTTGAAGAAAGGATGTAGCCATCTGAACTGATCTATTGTTGTATTTTAAGCAACAAATAAGGTCTTTCAGCAAATAATTGCCTTAAGCTTACTATTCTTGAGCTTATCTTCACCACGACTCTGGTAACATGTTAAACTTAATTACTTTTCGCTGCACGTCGGGAAGCCTGAGCTGCTGCGCTCGGCTCTGTTCCGCGAGGTCCGCTCCTGCGGATCCGCCCTGTGGCCTCGTTCCTTCCTTGGTTGCTGAGCGTGGGTGCTCCTTTCGCCCTGCGTTTGCCCGCCCTTCTCCCTCTTTTTCCAAGCTGCAGTTAGAGCTGGATCTTCATGGAAGATCCAGACCCTCCCCCGAGATCTTCCTCCCCTCCTCCTTCCTCTGCAGCTGAGGCCTTCAGATCCTTGTTGGCCTCGCTCCCCAAGAAGAAAGCAGTGGAAGCCGCTAAGTCCGTCAAAAGACTCGAGGACATCCCTGAGATCGCCCTTCCTCCCGAAGGTCCAATCCAAGTAGCCCTTTCGTTGTCAGAACGTGCCCTAGTGGGTCAGTTTACGGGTCTCTGGCCCTCTCCTAAATCAACAGAGAACTGGGCTCCGTTGATCCAGGGCAAGGTAACATCTTACTTTCTCGGAAGAGGATACTTTCTTTTTGAATTCTCAGAAAAAGAAGACAAGGATCTCATATTCAGAAATGGACCCTATTTCATGGGGCCTCAAGGCTTGTACCTGAACAAATGGACGCCAGATTTCGACCCAGCAATGGATGTACCTTCAGCAGTCCCAGTATCGGTAAGACTCCCCAATCTTCCGGTCCATTGCTGGAACTGGGATTCCCTGAAGCACATCGGGAACACCCTCGGGAAATTCATTGACAGGGCCAACAATAGAGACCAGTATGACTGCGCCAGAATTTGCGTGGAGGTGGATCTGGAGATTGGTCTTCCTGAAGCTGTCAAAATAAGGGTGGGCCCGTGGACACATTCAGAAACTAGACTATGAGCAGTTGTCGTTCAAATGTCGGAAGTGCCAAGTCTATGGACATTTCGCTAGAGACTGCCCGTCCAAAGGGGCTGAAGACAAAGGGAAAGAGGAAGGATGGAATCAGGCGAAGAGATCCAGAACTACCTCCAGGAAGGCCGCAAATGCTAGCACCAGAACACCCCAAACAGCGCCTGCTCAGAAGCCGCCCATGGAAAGCCAAGGGAACAGATATGAGATCCTGGGATCAGAAACCATAATTTCCCAGGATACAGAAACCCCGAAAGAAGTCTCCCCGACTAAATCTAAAAGTGAGCCAAAGATTCCCAAAGGAAAGATATCTGAAGACGAGGAGGAAACCCAAGAATCCGATGAGTCGAAGGAAGAAGGGGAAATAGGGGAATTGCAATCCACCCCCAGAAGATCTACAAGAGGCTGAATGTCAACAAAAGAAAAAAGGGAACAAGAAACACACAAAGACAAGCTCCAGGGCAGCCAGCCTGCGCTAGAGAAACTTCTAGCAAAAACTCTGAAGACGAAGAAGGCCCCAATCCAGAGCTCCAAAGGAGCTCTCCACAACAAAAGTAAGTAATGAAGATTGTCTCCTGGAACTGTAGGGGTATGGGGTCCAAAGCCAAGGAAGAGGCGATGAGAAGTCTGATAAGGCAAGAAACCCTGGACATCCTCCTCATCCAGGAGACTAAGATGGAGGAATCATCCTTCATCCAAGTAGAAAGTTTTGGAAAAAAGACGGTGCGCATGTAACTTCGGCTCGGGGAGCTTCAGGAGGAATTGGGTCGCTCTGGAATCCACATAAGTTCTCCCTAATCTCTAAAACCCTAAATACTCATTGGATATTGTTAAAGTTGCAACACTTAGAATCTAAAGCAATTATGAGCCTAGTCAATGTATATGCTCCAAATAATGCAGGTGAAAAGAAATTATGTTGGGACTCCATAAAAAATTTGGCAAACCAAGAAGATTTGGAGAACATCATCATTGCAGGAGATTTCAACCTCACCCTCCTGCCTTCAAAAAAGAGAGGAGGCAGTATTGTCAGAGACCCAGCAAGAGAAACAGTAGAGGATCTCATGCAAGACTGAGATCTGATCGATATCAAGCCTTCCATTGGCAAGTTCACATGGTCAAACAGAAGGGCTGGGCCAGGACATATAGCGGCAAGATTGGACCGCTTCTTGGTTCAAAGTTCCTTCCTACTCATTGGGTTAGAAGCTAGATCGCACATCCTGCACAGCAGTACTTCAGACCACAAGCCTATCAGTCTGGAATTGCTGACTTCTCAGGATCTGGGGCCTATTCCATTCAGATTCTGCTCTCTTTGGATCAAGGAGGCAGACTTCATGGATAACGTCAGAGACTGCTAGAAAAACCCAGTCAAGGGCTCTGCCTTCTTTGTGTGGGAAGAAAAACTCAGAAGAGTGAAAGCCACGCTAAAAAAATGGGCCAGGACCTTGCCCAACCCAGTTGAGGAAAGGAAAAAAACTCAATCAGAACTGGAACGGCATCACATTCAATTTGAAACTGTTGATATTTCAAATGAAGATCTGGAAAAGGAGGCCAAGCTTCAGCAAAACTTCCACAAAGCATGCTTGGCCGAAGAAGAGTACTGGAGACTCAAATCTAGAAGTCTTTGGCTTAAAGCCGGAGACAGGAATACCTCCTTTTTTCACAAGCAAACTCAAGCTAGGAAAGGCCAGAACTCTATTAAAGAAATAAAAGAAGAAAGCAGTGTTCTAAGGGACTTTACTAGCATAAAAAAAGCAGCATCTGAGCATTTTGAGAATCTGTACAGAAAAGACATTAGAGCAGATCAAAATTCCAGCCTCTTAGATACTGTTCCTAAGATCATCACATCCAAAATCAATCAGGCTCTAGAAAGCATAATCACGCTTAAAGAAGTCAAGAAGGCTCTATTCGCCATGGACCCGGATAAAGCCCCAGGCCCGGACGGTTTCACCCCAAGATTCTTACAAACTTGTTGGCAGATTATTAAGAAGGATTTCCTCAAAATGATCCAGAAATCACAGAACTGTCAGAAGATTGGAGGCTGCACAAATTCAGCATTTCTAGCCCTTATTCGTAAGGAAAAAGGGGCAAACACCTTCAGCAGATTCCGCCCAATTTCACCATGCAACATCGGGTACAAAGTGATCACCAAAGTGATAGCAAACAGGCTGAAAAGATTCCTCCCCAAAATCATTCCGGACAATCAAGGGGGATTCATCAAAGGCAGACAACTAGTGGACAATTTCGTGCTGGTCCAGGAGGCAATCCATTCCAGCCAGCATCGTAAGGAAAGAGGTATGGTCATCAAACTCGACCTATCGAATGCCTTTAATCGTGTTAATCATAAATTTTTGTTTGATGTAATGCTTAAAATGGGATTCAGCCAAGGTTTTATAAAGTGGATAAAAGCCTGTATTACAGAGCCCTGGATTGCTCCTCTAGTGAATGGAAGGGCCGCTGAATTTTTTAAAGCCTCTAGAGGACTGAGGCAGGGGTGCCCTCTTTCACCTCTCCTTTTCGTCATTCAAGCCTCTGTTCTTAGTTTCTATCTGAATAAAAAGCAGCTAGATCATGCTATCAACGGGTTGTGCATTGCAAGAGGGGTGAAGCGCATCAATCATGCACTTTTCGCTGACGATACCCTCCTTCTGGGAGCTGCAACTCCTCAATCAGCTATCAACTTCAAAGCAGTTTTGGATGACTTCTGCAAAATCTCAAACATTGAGCTAAACAAGGGGAAATGTCAGATTTTTTGTTGGAATACTCCAGCTTCCATTGCATCCTCCATAGCTAGATGTTTGGGATTTTCTGCCTCCATTGGTTGGTCCTCTTTCAAATATCTGGGGCTGCCAGTCTTCAACAAGAGAGTGGCAAGCAAAGACTGGACTTCTCTCATAGATAAATTCAAATCAAAGATGCATTCCTGGGGTTCCTCTTGGCTTAACATCGCTGGCAAAGCTGTGCTCGTCAAAGCAGTTCTCAACAGTCTTCCGATCTTCAAATTTGCGGTCCTTCTGGCACCAGTGGGAACTATAAAAAAGATGGATGAATTAATCAGAGGCTTTTTTTGGAAAGGAAGCACAATGACAAGAAATTCTCTCTAATCAGTTGGGAAAGTCACAAAATCTTATCTCGAAGGAGGATTAAATCTCAAAGATCTGAATGCCAAAAATCTTGCTATGGGAGCCAAACTAGCATGGAAAATAATCGCTCCTAATCCTAGCTAGGCTCAGATTGCGCTATGGAAGAAGTACTTTAGATGCCTAAGGCTCCGGTGTTTAGACCACCCCAAAAACTCGCCCAGGACACACTTCAACATTCTCCTTAACAAAATCGCGTCGATGATTAATAGCTATGCCCATTGGGTTCATGGTAACGGTAAGAAAATTCAGGTTTGGAAGGACAAAATCATGAATCGACCCCCCTTGGAGGACGCTGGCAATTTTACAACGCTCAGGAATTGGTTGGGGGCAGCGCATATACATACTCTGTGGGATCTGTCGAATTGGACAGAGAATTACTGGACGGGCTGGAAGCGGTTACCAGTGCCCACCGATCTGGAAAATGAATGGACGGTTCTCAAAGCCCATCTCCATGGATTGGCTCCCCTCCACGCCAACAGAAAGGACGCAAGAGGCTGGGAAAACAGTCGCTCTGGTTATACAGTCAAACAGGGTTACTTCAAGTTCTTAGAGCGCCCAAACGTCCCTCCCAACCCAGCTCCCTGGGCAAGGATATGGAACTTCCCGTCTATACCAAAAATTGATCATTTTTGCTAGATTCTTAGCCATCAAAAAATTCTTACCGAGGACAGACTTCAAAACAGAGGATTTAAGGGACCGTCCAGATGTGTTCTTTATAAGACAAATTCTGAAACCGCTCTCCATATAATGATCGAATGTAATTTCACAAAATCTGTTTGGCAAGATCTGCTGAATAATTGGAATCTTGATCTCAATTTCCCCTCTTCAGTTCAAGATTTGTTTGCAGGTTGGATGGCCAGATACCCAGGTGTTCAACCAAAGAACAAAAAGATCAGAGCAGCATGGAGTGCTTTGCCAGAATTCACTAGCTGGCAGGTTTGGTTAGAAAGGAACGGGAGGATTTTTCGAGACAAAGCTCATGATCACAGAATAGTAGCTAATTCAGTGAAATGCCAATTAAGTGAGTGGTTGGAAGGCATAGATGACGATTCAAACCTCAGTCAACATGACAGAGAGCTGGGAACGACCTTCAAGATTAGCTTCCATAAACCAAGAAGCCCACCTCCAGATCTTGAAGTTTGGCAAATCAGGAAAAATGAGATCGAATTCCAGGAATGGTTGTCCAAGCAATTAATTCCATCTCTTTTCTTTGACGGAGCAGCTAAAGGGAATCTAGGGAAAGCTGGGGCGGGTGGTCACATTATCATGCCAGACAACATTTCTTCTCATAACTTCGCCTGGGGGCTTGGACATACATCAAGCATGCAAGCCGAGGCTCTCGCCCTCTTGCAAGGGGTAATCTTCCTCACGGAGTTGGGAATTCGGGAAGCAAACATTCTCGGAGACTCCCAAGTTATTATAAGAGCTGTGGTGACCAACTCCAACCCTTCTGATCTGCACCTAGCCAGGCTTCTTTCCAGAATCAAAAGCATTTCAAAATCGCTTCGCTTGACATATTTTCATGTTCTAAGAGAAAATAACAAAGCAGCAGACGCCCAAGCAAACATTGCAGTCCATTTAGAAGCTGGAACCGTCCTCAGAAACAAGGAATTACTGTGGACTCCTATTCCATGAAAAGATATGTTTTATTGTTTCCTATTAAATCAGTTTGTCTGCATTTTTCATCTAAGACAATTAGCATTCAAAGACCATTTTGAAAATTGTAAAAAGAGGAAGAGGATAAGAGCAAAAGCCAATCCCCTCCTGGCAAAACGGCATGTTGGAAAGTGCCCCTCACTTTGTAACAGAATTTGTGGCCATTGGCCAAAGCAGATAATGAAACACCATAACCGTTCTTGTTAAAAAAAAAAAACATGTTAAACTTTTGCAGATTTAAAATTTAATTTTTGAGATCATAAACCATAGAAGACAAACAATGAACAGCAAGACAAAAGATTTGGTCCAAGACCAAAGATAAACCCAGGTATGGGAGAAAACCCTTTTTAAAATGCTCTTCTATTAGATCATCTTCAAATGTTCAGCAGAAATACATACACAAAATATGAAACCCCTTTTACAAATAAGTAATAACAACCCTTTTTAATATGACAGCTTCAAAATACCACTGCAAGCCTCTAAATGCTTCTAAAACAAGAGCAGTAGACACAAGTGCGTGAACAAAGTGCACAAGTACGAGAGCTAAATAATGAAAGCAATATTCTCCAAATGTAAGATCAGAATGCTACTGAAACAAGGGCAATATACCAACAATCAAACTCTAGTGCGAAAGCAATATCAAGAATAGAATATCTCTGGAGCAAGATCAATACAAGAGCTAAATACTTTTGGTGTGAGAGCAATACCAACTACAATAATACTTCTCTAGAGCAAGAGCATTAACAGCAACAAATAACAAAAGTAGAAACCACTAGTGTGAGAATTGAACAAGAGTTATGAGATTATGTCAATAGATCTACCAAACGATAGATCTGCCAGATAACAGATTTTCCAAACAATAGATTTTCCAATGATGATAAGAGATTTGCAAATAAGCGATTTGCTACTGATAAGAGATTTACAAATACTAATAATAAGAGATTTGCTACTGATAATAAGAGATTTGCCAATGATGATAAGAGGTCTACAAATCTGCAATAGATCTACTATTGATAATAAGAGATTTGCTACTAATAAGAGATTTGCCAATGATGATAACAGATCTGCAAATCTGCAATATATCTGCTACTGATAATAAGAGATTTGCCAAGGATGATAAGAGATCTGTAAAATTGCAATAGATCTGCTACTGATAATAAGATATTTGCCAAGGATGATAAGGGGTCTGCAAAACTGCAATAGATCTACTATTGATAATAATTTATCTGCCAATGTGTTGAAATTTGGTACCGGAGGACAGGTGGTTCCCTTAGGCTTTGATCTTTGGCCTAGGGAAAAGTGTCCAAAAGATTTTAATTTTTCTCCTAAAGTGACTTTATAATTTTTATAAAGTTAAAATCTAATTTAAAAGTGACTTTAAGTGATAAAGTTACTAAGTCTAATTTTAAAGTGACTTTTATAAAGTCAATGAAAAATTAGAAAGGAAAAGTGACTTTGGAAATAAATGACTAAGTGGGTCTTTATTAAAGTGGGGTGAATTAAAAAATAGAAAGTGAGATTTAAATGTGCATTTAATCTCAGCCATTGATCTAAATCTATTTCAGCCATTGGATTTAGAATCACCCAAAAGTCACTTGGATCACCCAAAAGTCATTTGGAGTTATATTAAGGGAAAGATCATTCATTCTTTCATGAGCAGATTGAGAGAAGGAGAGCAAGAGAGCAAGGGAGATTTCTGGACAGGAAGGAGAAAGAGGCAGCAGTTTGGCACACATACCAGGCAGCTCTTCAGCAAATCAAAACAACAGAAAGAACAAGCACACAGTTGAAAGAACCAGCAAGAAAAGGCAGATTTTTGCTGAGCAAACAGTAAAAGGCAGATTTATTTTTGCACAGAAATCGAGGCAGCTGATTTTCTGCACAAAAATCGAGGTCCGTACAGCCTGTCCGTACCGTCCGTACAGCCTCTCTGTACCGTCCGTACAGCCTCTCCGTACCGTCCGTACAGCCATCCACACCGTCCATACGGCCGTCCGTACAGTTGTCGTGCAGCATTGTGTTGCTGTTTGGAAATTTCCAGTGGGCTGTGAGGCTCAGAAATCGAGATAAGTTGGAAATTTGTTTGTTGATTTTTGCTGATTTTCGCTGAAATTTCTCACTATAAAAAGGCATTTTCCAGAAATAAAGAAGAGCTCTCAAACTAGTTTTCCCCAAGAGTTGTAGGGGGTTTTTCCAGGGTCACGTTGACCAAAAATATCAGTGTTTTAATGTGTTTTTATGGCTGTTTATTATTGCTGATTTTTATTTTGCAATTTCCAGCATTCTATAAAATTTCCAGAATTTGTGTTTTCAGCAAATTTATTTTTTCCAGCTTGTTGAATGTATGGTTATGGGAAAGGGCATTTAACTACATGGGAGAAATAAGGAGAAACTGAAACCGGGGTGGGAAAACAGAAATTTTAACATGGTATCAGAGCTTGAGTGCTGAAGGACAGTTTGAGACAGCAAAAGAGAAAAATTACAGCTGCTGATTTTTCACTCAGAAAATTCCAGCAAGCTGATTTTTCATAAACAACAGGTTTTATCTTTACTACAGCAGTGCCATTTTTCAATTTAGGACAGCAGGATGTCATTGGGATTGAGGGTGGAGGATAGGTTGGATGGGCATACAATTACAACGTTTGGAAGGAGAGAATGCAGAGTATCTTTGAGGAGGCAGAAGTCTGGGATATCATGGTGCATACCACACAGACCCCTGTTCTTGTGCCTACTGATGCTACTCAGTTGGCTGCTTATAATAGAAAGAACAACAAGGGTAAGAGACTGATTTTAGATGGAATCAAAGACCATTGCATTCCTCATGTGAGAGGTAAGAGCAATGCCCATGAGATGTGGACAGCATTGTCCAATCTCTACCAGAGTACCAATGAGAACTGGAAAATGGTTCTGAAGGAGAAACTGAAAAACATTAAGATGGGCAATGATAGTGCAGCTGGATATCTCACTAAGATTACTAATGTGAGAGCTGAGTTGGCAGCGATTGGAGAGGCCATTCCACCCACTGAGTTGATGCGGATTGCGGTAAATGGCCTCCCCCGTTCATGGATGAACTTTGCTGATGGGGTTTGTGCTCGTGAGACCCTTCCCACATGGGAGAGGTTTTGGGATGATTGCATTCAGACAGAGATCAGGAAAGGTCAGCTTGGGGCAGCCAAGCCAGTTGAGCAAGATGAGGATGTAGCACTGGTGGCAGGAGGCAAAAAAGGCAAAGGTAAAGGTAAACAAGTAAACACACAGAAGGACTATTCCAAGGTAAAATGTTGGAATTGTCAAAAGATGGGACACTATGCAGTTGTGTGTCCGGCGAAGAAGAAGAAGAAGGGGAAGGACCAGAGTTTGGCAGCTTCAGCAGAGATTAAGGACTTTGCAGGTCGTTTTGACCGGGAGTTTGCATTCACTATGTGTGAGTCCTCCAGTGCAGGATCACCTGCCATACAGGTTCAGAGGGAGCAGGCTTTTCCCTCGATTAGCGGAGCATCTACAGGTATCTGGTATGTAGACAGTGGGCTTCACGTCATATGACAGGAGTCCGTGAGTATTTCTCGGAGCTTTCAGAGAGTGGCACTGATATTGAGGTAGTACTCGGTGATGACAGAGTTGTTAGAGCAGTCGGGGTGGGGACACTGACATTTCAGAGGGAGTTCGAACCTCCCTTGAAAGTGACAGAGGTTCTTTATGTGCCAGGGATGAGGAAGAACCTCATATCTGTCTCAGCGTTGGAGGACAGAGGATATGAGGTACTGTTCAGGGGAGGACAAGTGTTGATGTATCCCAGGGGGGCTCCAGCTGAGTCAGCTAGAGTGATAGGTGTACGCCATGCAAAGGTGTACAGGTTTGCATTCCACCCCCTTTTGGCATTGAGTAGTAGTACCGACAGCAGAGCTAGCAGTTCTGAGCAGTGTGAGATTTGGCACCGCAGGATGGGACATATGCATCATGGAGCCTTGAGGACCTTGCGGGAGATCACTACAGGTATGCCAGATTTTAGTATTGATCACTTTGATACTTGTAGAGGATGTGCTATGGGCAAGTTTGCCAAATCCCCTTTTCCCAGCAGTGACAGCAGAGCGACTGGGATACTTGATTTGATACATTCTGA
>APFE030095050.1:76664-87708 GCA_000404065.3 Pinus taeda
GATGACTTGGTCATTACAGGTGCAGAGAGACTCATAGAGCACTACAAGAGAGATCTTGCGACAGAGTTTGAGATGAAAGACATTGGCTTGATGCATTACTTTTTGGGTTTGGAGGTGTGGCAGGAGGAGGGGCATTTCTTCCTGGGGCAGGGGAAGTATATTTTGGACATCCTTAGCAGATTCCACATGGAGGATTGTAGACCCATGTCGACACCGATGATCACCAACTGGAAGAAGCTTCATGCTTCGAATTCCGAGTTGGTGGATCCCACATTGTACAGGCAGCTGATTGGTTCCTTGATGTATTTGGTCAACACTAGACCAGATATCTGTTTTGCAGTCAGCACGATGAGTCAGTTTATGTGTGAGCCTAGGAAGGTTCACTGGGTGGCTGCAAAACACATTTTGCGGTACTTGCAGGGGACAGTGGATTATGGTCTGGACTACAGGCAGAGAGATGGAGTGAGATTGGTAGGATACACTGATTCTGATTGGGCAGGTTGTGCTTCTGATAGGAAGAGCACTGCAGGGTGTTGTTTTGGGTTGGGTTTCGCAGTAGTGTCAAGGTTCAGCCGGAAGCAGCAGTCAGTAGCACTGAGTTCAGCAGAAGCAGAGTATATGGCAGCCAGTCTAGCTAGTTGTGAGGCCATCTGGCTTCGCAAGATGTTGTGTGGCTTATTTGGTCAGCCGTTGAACCTTCAGTGATTTACTGTGATAATCAGAGTTGCATTAAACTCACGGAGAATCCAGTATTTCATGACAGGTCAAAGCATATCGGGATCAGATATCATTTCATCAGAAACTATGTTCAGAAGGGAGCTGTGAAGCTTGAGTATATTTCCACTGATGAGCAGGTAGCAGACATTCTTACAAAGCCTTACCACGGGGCAAGCATGTTTACTTCAGAGACAAGATGGGTGTGGTGAGGAACACCTTCCTCGGTAAGAGGGAGTGTTGAAATTTGGTACCGGAGGACAGGTGGTCCCCTAAGGCTTTGATCTTTGGCCTAGGGAAAAGTGTCCAAAAGATTTTAATTTTCTCCTAAAGTGACTTTATAATTTTTATAAAGTTAAAATCTAATTTAAAAGTGACTTTAAGTGATAAAGTTACTAAGTCTAATTTTAAAGTGACTTTTATAAAGTCAATGAAAAATTAGAAAGGAAAAGTGACTTTGGAAATAAATGACTAAGTGGGTCTTTATTAAAGTGGGTGAATTAAAAAATAGAAAGTGAGATTTAAATGTGCATTTAATCTCAGCCATTGATCTAAATCTATTTCAGCCATTGGATTTAGAGATCACCCAAAAGTCACTTGGATCACCCAAAAGTCACTTGGAGTTATATTAAAGGAGGAAAAGGAGGAAAAGATCATTCATTCTTTCATGAGCAGATTGAGAGAAGGAGAGCAAGAGAGCAAGGGAGATTTCTGGACAAGAAGGAGAAACAGCAGCAGTATAACACAAATACCAGGCAGCTCTTCAGCAAAATCAGAACAGCAGAAAGACAAGCAGAACAGCAGCAAGAACAAGCAGAAAAAGCTGATTTTTTTGCCGAAAACTGAGAAGTTTCCAGGTGGTCCGTTGGGCTAAAAACGGATAAGTTTGCTTGCTGAAAAAAAATTATTTTGCTGTAATTTTTGCTGAAATTTTCTTGCTGTAAAAAGGCTTTTTCCAGAAATAAAGAAGAGCTCTCAAACTGGTTTTCCCCAAGAGTTGTAGGGGGTTTTTCTAGGGTCACGTTGACCAAAAATATCAGTGTTTTAATGTGTTTTAATGGCTGTTTATTACTGCTGTTTTTTATTTCTGCAATTTCCAATTCTGTAAAATTTCCAGAATTTGTGTTTTCAACAAATTTATTTTTTTCAGCTTGTTGAATGTATGGTTATGGGAAAGGGCATTTAACTACATGGGAGAAATAAGGAGAAACTGAAAACCAGGGTCGGAAAACAGAAATTTTTACACAATGATGATAAGAGATCTGCAAATATGCAATAGATATGCTACTGATAATAAGAGATTTGCCAATGATGATAAGAGATCTGCAAATTTGCAATAGATCTTCTACTGATAATAAGAGCTCTACCAATGATGATAAGAGATTTGCAAATACGCAATAGTTCTATTACTGGTAATAAGAGAGATAAATCATTGATGCGAGAACTTGATCCTTAATGCGAGAGCTAGATCACCGAAGAGAGAGAGAGATCTCGATATGCCACCTATGATCTGCCAACTATGCCACCTACAATAAGTCGAGACTGAGAAGCACTTCATCTTCCACTACTCCATATACTATGATATTCAGGGGGCGGGGCTTCATTGCCTATTCGAGGGGACTAAGTCCATCATTGGTTTCTTCAAATATTCTAACTAAACGTGCTTATCCTTGTACATGCGAGAAGGCCTCAGCCTCTGAGCCCCTATTCTCCAACCTCCTATTACAATAAACTCTACCCAATGGATCACTTCCTTCTTCATAGTGTTACCCTCAACAATAAGGGGCACTAAGAGAAATACCAATATCAATATAACTGCAAACACCAAATCAATGAGATTTTAGCAACATGACTAGATCAAATCGCTCCCCAAGATATGGACGACGTCCCCCAAGCCTCAATAGCAAACCACCTCCTCAAGAGAGGAGTGAAGTAGGTAATTAAGGCATCCCACCAGTTCTCCCGCTAAACATCATACCATGTTGAGCTTCATTCACTTGGCCTTGAATGTTAGGAGATATGGGTCTATTCCATGACAAACCTACCTCATTACTTTTGGTTCTTCTTGTTCTTAGATCTTCTCCGCCCATACATCTCCATCCTAGAGCATGTTTCTGGCTTGGGGTTGAGGGTTGTTCGTGTGTCAGCTTAGCCCTCGCTCCCTACTCTACCTTACTTCACTTTTTGCATCTTGCCTTTTACATGAGAGCTTTTGGTACTCTTGTTTTGTAATGACATCATTCTACTAAGCAATCCCTTAAACCTACTTTTGTGATCATTAATCAAACATTAATAAATCTACCTTATCCTATCTTACCCTCAAACATGTCAATGCTCTAAATCACATGTTGAGTTAAGTGGTTCAATTAGATTGCAAGGAGTCACATTTTTAGAAAGGAAGAAGAGTGGTTACAATAGCAAGTGATTAAAAGTCCTACAATAGAGAAGAAGAAGCAACTCCTCTTTGTTATTACATGCTTAATTCAATAACCCACCATTGCATCAAGCATTGATGTTCTTTTAACTTCTACAAAGAGTGATCTTCAACAATTCATTCTCCCACAACATGATATCATTAGATAAAACAACAATTGTTGTTCAAAGCAATGATCTGTAAAATAATTGTTTTTGTTGTTATATCATTAAAATCTAGTAAGCTTGGATCTCACCTATGGCAACCCTTCCATTTAGCACTATAGATGTTTTGACAACAAACAACCCTTTGAATCACATAATTAGTTGTAATCTACCTATTTGAAGGGCGCTTTAGTGCAATTTTCTTACTAAACTCTCCATATTTATGACTCTATTTGTTTAAAATAATCATGCTACTTTATTGTACCATTCAATTCATGACACATTTCTCAAAGGCAATTTTTAGCAACCATCACATTCATCCAATGGCCCTATGTATCATTGAAGTTTGAACTCTTTAGCCATCATTTTTTATGGCTTCTTCTCAAAGGAAATATGCTAAATGTTCAGGTCAATCTATACCTACATCTTTTGGCTCAAAAGGAGCATTGTCCACAATCACATGACTTTCAGGGAAGACCAACATCAATCACAAAAATCTAAGCAAGTGTGGCATAAAATGACATTATGGTTGTATTGCAATAACTTGTAGGACAACTATAACAAATTTGAGTCCAACAACATTAACATACATGTCAATGTACTAAAGAAGCCGACCTTCATATTAGACACATTGAAATTCCATAATTCAGTGTATTAAATGGTGAAAAGTTGGATGAATGGCTCCACAACATAGTTTTGACAAGCCTTTTAAATTAAAGCTCATTCACAAAGTCTAATAACTTATTTAATAAACTCATTGGCCCCCACTTCATCAGCTTACAAGGCCCATGGCACAAACATTGTACACCCTCACAAACAACAAACATGACGTT
The DNA here is from genome assembly GCA_000404065.3 of Pinus taeda. NCBI lineage: Eukaryota > Viridiplantae > Streptophyta > Pinopsida > Pinales > Pinaceae > Pinus > Pinus taeda. The sequence goes on from APFE030095050.1 coordinate 80,789, forward strand.
ATGCTCTTAAGCAAGGAGGATATTCATCGTGTTTTCCTCTTGAAGGGTTGTCCGTTTATGCAAACAATAACACTAGTTTCACACAGTTTCCCGATAACACTCTCAAAGAACATGTTTTTCATTTAAAGTCTCGATTCATTCACAAGAATTCGATTTTATCTTTGCATTGATCTACACACAAACTTCGACATATATTGTTACAAGATCCGCACTCGATTGCAGAGTCAAGGATTTGACTTAGCAACCCAGCATATAATCCAAAAATCCAAACTACTTTTGTATCCTTGAATTCTGAATTAGTTGACTGAACATTGTTCTTGCTTCTACAATTGCCCCTGAACCACTAAAGAAACCCTAGCTTGTCACAGAACAACCTCAGGAGATTTCAGCTACCATTGGAGATACAAATCTTACAAGTTGCCTTCGAACTCACTCATTTTGACCCTCACTTGACCTCAAGGCATTTGTATGCCTCAAAAAATTTCACCTTAAAGCAGTTTGTATGGTCTAAGATTAGGGCTATATTCAGAACTCTGTTGTATTGTCTTCAAACCAGATTTGCATGACCAAAATTGAATGTGACTTCCCTTCTTTAGACACTATCTTACGCAAAGCTCGTGGTGCTTATTAATCTTCCCTTGGACCAAAAAAAATATCTTCAAATAATCTTGTGCCAAAACGTAGAGGTAAATAGGAAAAATAAAATGGAATCAACTAGGGTGGAATCATTCACCACCAAAATTGACAAAAAAAAGGGGTCTTAAAAGCCTCAAAACCTCGGGCTCAATAAAGACAAAGATAAGATAATCCAATCCATGATAATCCAAATGACATCAACCCTCTTGTATTTATAGATTTCTTTGAGGGGATCTTCCTTCTTAGTTAATTGAAAGAAGGAAATTGCAAATAAGTATTGCGGCAATCCGTGGCATATATGTCAACCAAGCTATACATGCTCTGATGTTTCCCACATATTAATGTGTACAAAATGAAATATGTGCAGAACAGTCCTCATCAATACATACAACAATTGAATAATTGTGAACCTAAAACTACCAATAGGTATTGCCACAAATTGTGGCAGGCATATATATCCATCAAGCTATGCATGCTTTGACATGCACTATCATTTATTGCGGAGAAAATAAAAAAGTGTGCAGCATAGTATTTAAAAAACCATGCAACAAAATAACCATGAACCTGGACATGAATAACCCCCGAGAGAGTCTTACCATAACAAAAATACCACGTATGGCAGAGTCAAACAAATTCAACCTTATGACATTCTATACTTGCTGATGCAGCAACTTGGTGTATCAATTGCAGTAAAAATTGGGATTGGTAATATTCTTACCTTACCAAGCAGACAAAAGTTTGAAGTTCAACAGAATACTATGGATTCTCACTATATAAACAAGAAGGGACCGCAGCATGAATTCCGTCTATAAACAGGAAGCATCTCCACATCATGATAGACTCCATGGGAAAAACAGAACTTGAAAGATAAGATATACCTGTGCATTGTCTCTAAAATAAGAATACAAAGCCTGGGAGTGCAGAACTATAGGAATTTAAAAGCCAATGGCTCTGGTGAAACAGCATCACTTCCATGCAGTCTTACTCAAATTCAATGGGCACATTTTCGTTGTAAACAAACAAAAACTAGCCCCCTTTTTGGCACTGCACTCTACACAAAAAGGAATGCATTCCGTGGGATTGGTTTGCTTGTTTTTGAGGCAATTACCGTGCAGTGATTAATTTCAGATGAATTGCAGTGCATCCAGCACATTCAACTGTAACACCCTTAGGAATGACAAACAAGTGACACCAAATTTAAAAATGCCCACGGACATCGTGGAGAGTACGAATGACAGAATTTGATATCCAATTGAAATAGATTATAGAGTCTAGACCTTTGGATAACACAGTAATTGACTCTATATCCACGGATGCACCGGTATCACACGTCATTTAACCAGAGGTAATATCAAATTGAAGGGAGGAAAATGTAAAGATAGCCAGCAAACGTACACAAGAACTGCAACTTGAATAATAAGCAACTGCAATACAAACGATCAATCCTCAGATACAAACACTGTTTTCTCGATTGTAAATCCCAAGTTTCCCAACCTCTCACAACACTCCAGATGGACAAGACTAATTTCAGATATGTAGTTCATGATTGCACCCAAATCCCATTCCAAGACCATCGGAACTCCTAACATAACAATAGTTTTTTTTCAATTTGCTAACCCTCGCCCTGCGGCCCACCGCCAAATACACAACATAATCACGCTACAACCCATGTCCTGCAAAGTTTATTCCCAACATCGACCCTAATCCCAATTACAACAGAATCGCACCAATTAAAAAGCCTGGTGCCACCACCCGCAACACAGTGGTTCAGGGACCAGTACAATTCCAGCGGGGATCGGCTAGTCCTCAAAGATCAGGCCCCAAAAAATTGTTTGGCGGCGCCAAGCACCCATCATACTGTCACCGTTTCAATTTCCATAAAACTACCCAGAAACCGACTCGAATTCACCAATCGAAAAGCTTACAAGAAAAGACCTTGCACAGAAGCCCTCAAACACAAAATAAAATCACGAAAGCAGGGTTTTGGAAAGAAGAAAACCTGGCCCTCCCGACGCGAAAAGAAAACCAGTTGTAGCGCCCAGCAAAGCGGGCATCAATCTGGTCCTTCAAAGCAGCCTGCGAGAGCGTGGGCGGCAGATGCCGCAGCACCACCTTGGTGCGATCTCCCGGATCCTTCATGTGACCCCCGCGATGATCCGTGCCCGATGAAATTGACGCGAGAATTCTTGTTGTTGCGCTTCTTCAACTTATGGGATTCGAACGCGCGATCCATTCAATACAATGTTTCCATTTTTAAGTTTTATGTGTGGGTGGGGCCTGAAACGGTCCTCGTCTCCCCCTGAGTTGCCTGTGCCCTAACCGGCCCGCTGACGTGCCCCCTAACCGGATTATCAACGTCGGAACCCGTGCCCCGTCGGATTAAACGGTGCGCATGTTGAGAGAAACCGCTGCTGCTCGTCGATACACGTGGCGAAATATACGGCCACGATTTACCCACATCTTTACTCCTGTTTCGTTGGTGGCCAATCGCCAAAGTGAAGGATTAAGACTCATTTATATCAAATAAATAATATAAATGCTTTTCCGTATTATTTGTTTTTTTAATAGCGGGGTATGTTTTGGTAATAAAACAATTTTCAAATTTATTAGTTAGTTTATTTTTACATTAATAATAAGTGGGTATACATAAAAATTGGATGGAAGGTTTGAGATTGATATATTTAATCGTTGTCTTTACTTTTTATCCTTATCATTTAACGTTAAACTTGTGCATGGATTAATAGCATTAATCTAAATGTGAGGTCACAATTTTGGCTGGATATTTGAAACCAACATACACTTACTGCCATGGTTGTAGCAATGGACTCTACAAAGGTAAATAATGGGATAATGAGATATATGACCACATGTGTTTTGTGAAGTATCAAGGTTGTGTGGCAAATGTTAGTGATGATTTTATATTTATTAAATTCATATGGTTACATTAATAATGAGCATTTTAGAAATGTTTATGTAAAGATAAAACATAATAGTGCAAACACAAAATGGAAGGTGGTTTTTTTTGTTGCATATGATAAGTGAAAGCAAATTGACCAATTTTTTTTATATCAAGTGAGTACAAATCAACCAACCCTTCTTATGCTAAGTGAGTGTTAATTAACCAACTCTTCCAACTTAGGTAGGTAACAACAATATGAAAATCAAGTTGGTGAAAGTGGTACAGTGTTATAATACCCATTATGATTTGATCTTCCAAATAATGGTTAGCACGCCCCAGCGAAGGCATTAACAAACTATAGTTGGGTGATTATAATAATTGAGATAAGTTAGGGGTTCACAAGCACAACATTTTGAATGATGTTCCATCTATTGTTAAGTGGTTAATACTAGATAATCATTGTGAGCTTCCAAATACTAACTTAGGTATTTAAGACAACCTCGCATTTGCAAAACTTAAGTAAACAAAGACCAAACCTTTTAACAAACATAAACAACCTTACCTTAGTAGAGAAGATTGTGACCTTAATTTTGCAAAGTTAAAGGGCAACAAAGTCCAATACTTCTAACGAAAGTTAAAGAGCTTACCCTTTAACGAAAAACTAAGGCCTTACCTATAAGATAAAATGAGGTTAACCTGTTTAAGTTAATAAGGGATACCCTTACAAGCTCCGTAGATAAAACACCTTACCTTCTAGCTCAATTGTTATATTATTATTGGTACCTTACCTTTTAAGAAAGGTTTATTTATCTTTGTTAAAAGGTAAGGACCTTCCATACACGAGATGAAAATAAAACTAAGACATTACTTTTTAGCTCGACATTAGGGATAACACCATATACATATAACATTCTAATTTTTATGTTGGACTTTATATCATAGTAAATGTGATGAACATTTACTATGATATGATTCAAGTCCCCATGTACAGTTAAGAAAGTGGAATCGACACACCAAAAACCAAACTGACCTTCCTTAGTGTAACAGACCTCGTCAAAAATATGTGTAATAAAGTTAATAAAGGCAAAACTAATAACCATGGTCATGGGACATGTATCCCAAACTGAATGTTGGGCAAAAACATAGTGATGGGGATCACTTGGGATTAATTAATGGTTATGGAAATTGCGAAGGCAATGACAAAGGCTTTGGAAAGGCAAAGTGGCATTAACTGGCATTTTATTTATGAAAATAATGGAAATTAGGAGAAAAGAGAGGTGAAAGGTCACAGATTGCATGTGAGGAGGAAAATAATGGAAAATTGAAGAAATTAGAAGCCTCATTAATAAAAAGGCTTCTGAGGATCAATTGACAAACTTTTGTCAGTTCAATTTTATAACTTTCATCTTCTACTCTTTCTCTCGTACTCTTGGAAACTTAGAGTTTTCTTGGAACGCTCTTGGAGGAGTGTGGCATACTTGGGATTTGGAGCAAGAAGGCAAAGGAAAAGCAAGAAAGTGAAAGAGGACATCGGGATCAACAGCTATAGCAGGTTTTGCTCGCAGGTACCGAGTTGCATGTATGATTTCCTTGTTAGTTTTGGCATGCATGTGGCTTCTTGGTCATGATTAGTTATGGGCATAGAGGATTGGCTGGATTGACAGTGGATTTACCTAGCCTTGTCATTTCCTGGATATCCATGGTGTTGTGGGTTTCTTTCCTTTTTTTTTGGTCGGTTCTCATGTTCCTTATGGTTGTGGGTTGAGTTACTAGTTCCTAGAAGCCTTGGTTGGACAAACGCTCTAGAAGCCCTATAACAACTTGGGTTGAGTTACTAGTCCTGAAAGCCTTGGTTGGAAAATTTCTCTTGAAGCCCTTGGTGGGTTAAGTTACTAGTTTTGGAAGCCTTGGTTGGACAAACACATTGGAAGCCTGAGAGTAGTTATGGGTTGAGTTACTAGTCTTGGAAGCCTTGGTTGGAACAAAAGCTCTTGAGCCTTAGACAGCTTGGGTAGAGACCAATTTGGTGATGGTTAGTGATGTCTGACCATGAGGTGGAATCATTGGTTGAGGGTTGAGGTGGTTTGGCTTCTAGAGCCCTGGTTTGGTTTTGTTCTTTTTGTTTCATGAGATCCCAAATTCATGCCTGGAATATGGCACGAAAGTGATTGGTTGAAAGAGAGATTTGGTTTAGTCAATCTATGGTTGGGTGGTACGTGGAAGTCTTAGACCTGGTTTCATTTTGCATATGTTAATAAGAGCTTCTTTCATTTTATATTGTTGGGTAAATATACTTGTTCATATGTGGTTTTTATGGTTGTTGTACCTTTGTTAATTTTGTTGAATATATGTTGGTTATGAGGATGTTTTTATGACAGACTTAATGTATGCCTCTCATCATGTTTTGTGTAGCAAATGAATGAGCAGTGAAAAAATGACCTAATACATGATAATGCAGCTATTGTGATAAGGCATCAATGCTTCATTATGAATCTCATATACGTATGAGAACCCTATGCTCATATTTGTTGTTATGACCTGTATATTACATATTTGTAATATGTTTTATGAATTTTCTATCATGGCTAGTAGGGCTCTAGTTAAGTCACTGAATAAATGTTTGCATTAGTAATCTTGTTTCAATGTTATTTATCATCTTTAGAAGTTTCATGAAGTTCTTGGCAGTCGCTTGAGTCCTGGCCCTAAAAAAGTGGCACATAATTCAGGGTCACTAGCTCAGAACTAGTTGAAAAGTCCACATTCCTTGGCATGCGCTTACTGTGGGAGAAACTGGAAGGCCTCAGTCGCATGCATGGCTTGTCATGGGAGCAGTTGAGGGTCCAAATCAGTGAAATGTCGAGTTTTCTAAGGGGTTGGTCACCTGGAAGGGTTGGTTGGTTCCTGAAGGTTTTGTAGCATGCATGGAAGGTCAGAATGGTTTTTCTTTGTCGGTTCCACTTCTTAATTGTACATGGGGAATTGAATCACATCATAGTAGCCTCTGTAGAAATTTTGAATAATTTAACACATATTCAATGGAGATTATCCTGATCATGTACTATTGCGGAAAACATACACAATACATAAGCTCCTCTACGTTGATCATCAAATATAGCAGCATCAATAACAATAAAACATCAAGAGCATTCACACATTAACACAGTATGTATCCCGGGGAAAGCATCTCGCTAAAAACCCCAACTATCTGTATATTAATGATTGAGTCATGTAACATTACACAGCATAATACTTCTCACAAGTATCTCCACCTCTGTTACACACAATACAGCTCAGATCTGATCTCCAAATTTCTTCCACTGCTTGCCTGCCTCCACTGCTCAATACCTGCTCAAGAACTGATGAGAATGGCTCACCAAACTCGTTT
>APFE030095051.1:0-14452 GCA_000404065.3 Pinus taeda
TATTTATCCATAAAATAAACATAATCTCTATTCAAACTATTAACCAAGCTCATCTCTTCCACCCCTACAATAATTAATTTTAATCTCCATTCAAACTATTAAATTCGCTCATCTTCATCACCCGTACAATAATTAAGTTTGCCCATCCCTGTTTAGAAATCTAAAATTCAAGATTTGCAATAGACATGGCCAAATTAATCACCCCCATTTAAGATTTGCAATAGACATGGAAAAATTAATCACACACATTGAATGGATGGTGGGGTTTTCCTTTTAAGTCTTAATCTAAGATATTATTGATTTAAGTTTGTAGTTTGGGTAGGTACTTTTGCACAGACCTTATCTCTAGTCATGTAGTGTAATATTCTAACTAGAGAAATACAATGAAATATCAAAACATGAACTAGTTATAACAAACAAATAAACATGTAATCTGAAATCTACACAAGAACAACAAATTTGGAACACTGTTGAGCAGAAATAATAGAGTTGAGCCATTCTATAATATATTCAATGAGAAGTTGAGTACAAAATATAGTGGAATGTGTACACTTGGGCTTGCTCAAGCAAACACGCAAAACCCAGGTGAGAATGAAGAAAACTCCACGCTAAAATGGCTCACTGTTTGTAGCTTTTCCCATAAATTTATTGTTGCTTATGTTGGAGGAAAATTGATATTTGAGGCCCCAAATATGCTCTAAAAATTCTGAAAAAAAATAGAGAGATGCTCCTCACACCCCAACCAATAAAACCCAGGAAAAAAAAAAAAAAATTGAGCTAATTCTAGCTGATCTGGAATGCCCAAAATAGTGTGAAAACCCGAGTTAAACTAGCAATTCGCCCTGCTATAAAAATGAGAATTGCAGGCCTAAATATTGCTTGGAAAATTCTAAAAAAATAGGACAATTCTCCCCAACCTTGGACCAACAAAACAAAGAAAGATTTTGGGCTAATTCCAACCTTCCAGAATTACCCAAAATTATGTGAATTTACCCATTGTCCAGCTTTGTGTCCCATCGGAAAAATTACAACTACTCCACCCAAAATCCTCCACCAAATAACTAAGAAATCACTGAGAAAATAGCTTGTGAAATAGTAGAGTGAGATTCCAGCTATTTCCAACACAAAACTGCTTGACAACTGCTTAACAAAATAGTCACGAAAAACCCAAGCACAAGCGCTAAGAAGAAATCGACCCACACAAATGCAACAGTTTCAGGGTCTGAAACTCGACAAGGAAATTTGTCCTCCTCCAAGACAAATTCCTGTAAATTCTTTAGGAAACTTTCCCCGACAATTTCCTCCTCCAAGCAACTCTCTTTCTACTACTACTTCCTCTTGAAAAATTTGTCCCACATGTTGCAGAGAAGAAATGACTCACAAAATTTAGGAAAAGAAATATCCAATTAGCTCCAAATTTCTCTCCTAGGGTGACATTCTAAGTTCACCAAAAGAGAGTTGGGATTTTCCGCTTGGAAATCCCTGTGCTAAACAATACTGGTTGACTTGGCTCAACAACTCAAGTGAGCACTACAAAATAGAAATGAAATGTTAAAATAGAATGATCAAAATGAGGCTCTAGCCTTCCTTTTATGGTTGTTTTCCTTTCCTCATACCATGGTTCTATTTCTTTCACACTATGCTTTGATACCATTGTTCGATTTCCATTTTGGTAATCTCCACAACTTATCTTCACTTTAATTTTTCTTCTTTTCCTAAGCCCCAACCATTCTCTTTTCTCCAAAATTTATTTAATATCTCCACAACTTATTTCTCCTAATTTTATTTATCTAAATATATATAAATCGCCAAAATTGCAAAATTGGGAATTTCCTTGTCAATTTTTTTAATTGGGGACATGACAATCCTCCCGCCAAAATTGTTTGTCCTCAAGCAATCATTGTGTTGTCCCTTTTAATGGCACCCATAGCACAAGTGCTTCATGAGACATAGAAATCTTCCTAGAGACATCCTTTGGGTTGATTGTAGACCAGTGCCTAGGACATCTTAAATAAAGGAGTGCATGGAAGATTATCTGTGAGGCGGTTTCTACAGCACTCCAATTGTCACGTAATTGAAAGAGAATAAATGGGGCTTGGTTCAATAGTCTGTCATCCAGGTACACTCAAGCTAATACATGGATCCAAATGCTCAGGGGGTAAATCAGGCCAACCCCAAAGAGAAATGTCTTGTTCTGGTGGCCGACACACAACAATCATGCAGCTTAATATTGTAGTTGTAGTAAAGATGAAGAGGAAGAGAGAAAGGGGGAGATTCGATGCATAGGGTTGTAATAGAATCCTAAGCTCCAATGTCCCGACAGAGGTATGGAAGATTGAAGAGGTGGATTGGTAGAAACAGTGAAGTGCAAATGAAGGTTTTCATGCCGTATACCTCATGGGCACATTTGTATCCAAAAGCTCAAGAAAATATGGGCATATTACATGTGCTTAAGTAAATCTGTAACTAGCACAAGTATTGTTGCTACTTGGTAACAAATATACAAGCATGAATAAGGGGAGAAACTAACAACTTGACTACACTTTTTCAAAGGGAGAAAAACATACATAAAGTGATAAACATAAGAGGAAACATATTGCGCATTAATATGCTTGGAATCACCAGAATAGTCTCATTAATACTTGAAGGGTCCCAATAACTAGTCCATTACATTCAACAAGTGTATCATTCAAGTCCCTCATGAACACGCATTTAGAACCAAAAATGGAACCATAGAATTTGGACCATTACAAGTGCAGAATTTTGGAACCTCTTGTAAGTGTTTCTTCCCCCTTTTAATATAGAGAAATGGAGCTTTGAATCAACAGTTTACAAAAATATCTTCGCCTAAGCTTCAGTGTTTTCACAAACTAGTTGTCTCGGTGTGCAAGGCTTTGCTACCCCGAAATGATTTCATCAGGATTTGATACCCTTCTTTAAAATACATAGAAATCACAGGAATAAAAGAAAAAGGAAAAACTAAAAGATGATGGAGGAAGTCTCAATATATTTTTCCTGTGAAAGCCTCTGATCAAGCCACATCTCTTCCATGATGTGCCTTTCTTGCTACTCAATCGGTTTCTGACACTTTTTCCTTAACTGCATGAATCATTCATTCTCCTAAGCAGGGAGTGGGTTGACTATGAGTTGTCTATTACAGATTAGAAGTGGAGAATGTCCTAGCAACCATTTGTTGTGTAACTAAGCAGAGATCCATGTTGAGCCTTCCTGAGCCACCCATATTGATTTACTGTTGCACCATACTTCATTCAATGTTTCAGTTGCCAACCCATCCACCTTTAAAGATATGTACCACACTATTGGGGCATCGTTGCAGTAGGACCCTTATGCTAAGAGGCATCACAAAACAGCGAGCCCTGATCTCCTTTGGCCCCCCTTGGTTTAGCCCCTTTCTGCCTTTCTTCTCATCTGACCAAAGGCTATGACTAGGTGCTTAGTCGTGGGCGCTAGGGCCTTTGGACTCCCCTTCAAGGGTCTTTTCCCTTTCTTTCATAGAATCTCACATATCTATAGTTTCTAGCAATCTCCTTTGGTTTCTCCCCTTGACACTTGCGATCGTCGATTTGCGGGAATCGGCCCACCCAAGATATCGCAAGTCAGAAGGAACTTTGGCGAAGGAGGAACTTTGACCTGTGAAATTTTCGATCTATGGAATGTGATGAGCCTAGGACATCTGACATTTGAAAACATCAGTATCGTGATCATTGATCACAAGTTTCTCTATCCTTCCCCTTTCACGACCCTTAGGAAGCCACAATTGTGATTAGCCTCGCCTTAGTATTTTCCTCTTAGCTTTCTGGCTTTCAAAGGATAGCTTCAATCTGCTCTAATTTCTGGCCCAGAAGTCCATTTTTGGACTTCCATATACCGTCGCAAATCTTATTCCGAGCGCTCTGAAATGGAGAGGGTCCAACTTAGCTTATATATATTTTGTGGCTTGGGATATGGCTTCAAAATTCACTTCTCTTTCTCACCCTTTTCACAGCTGAAAAAACATTTAGCAGTGAGAGACAACAGACTGAACGAGTACCATCTCTGACTGTTGATCACCACTGTAATCCACCATTAATACCAGGGTCCCAAATGTACTATTGAGTCATCCCCAATCTCAACACTATTCCGACATGAAGGAATCCCTCGATAGCAAGATCCCAATCTATCATGATCAATGTGAAGCACACCTTGCTCCACTCATTGTTCAACCAAATACAGGTACTAGAAGCCCTTTGCATATTATCAATTAGAAGAGCATCATGATAATAAATAATCCTGAGAAACTCATCGTGAAGCTCTCCTATTGAGTAGTCAATCTCATGTACATCAAGAGTAGGCTCTTGAAGATACAATCCAACCCATGTGGAGATGAATTCTTGCTCACATGAGCTCCACCTAATCTCGTCTTTTTGATCATCCTGCCATGTTGGTGAAGTCTTCCATGCCAACAACAAACCATTAAAACCCAATGGAATATTTAAATGATCTCCCCCTATAGGAACTAGATCACCCCTAAGGGTAGTTAAACCACGATATCTTATGATCCTCAAATCCCACGCTAGTCTCAGAAGGGTGTCGTCATGCTGACACTATGCCACTTTGACTATGAAAAACTTCCCATCGTGCATAAATTTTATCCTTCTCTCTTGGAACCTGATGGCAAAAAATATGTGAAGTTCGAGCTCATCTTTCCCTAACATCTCCATGATATCAATGATTACCCATCTACTTCCAACCTTGGTCCATAGCAGTAACAAGGAAAACTGACCTTGCCATGTGACTAAGGCCTTGTCACTCTCCCATATGTCAAAGAAAAAGTGAGTTGGGTCACTCTCTACCTTGATCATGCTCGTCACAAAATAGAGTAACAAATCACCCAACTGAATACTTGAATCCCATATCCATATCACTTGTGGCATAGTCCTAATAATTGTTGGCACCAACTCGTGCGATGTCCTAGGTCCCTGCATGCAATCAATATATGTACTCCATACATCTTGAATCATTTTGGTGCTTGCAAGACTTCCATGCACTTTCCATGCCACATTGTGAGATCTATTATTCTGCCTTCTGTTGGTGTTGCCCAAAACTGCCTGGATTGTAAATATCTTCTTGTAATATGGGTCCACCAACTATTGTATATGCCCCCGAGACATCTCAGAATGTCTCGCCCAATAGGAATCATGCATCTCCATAAATGTGGGCTCAAGGGTGGAGCATGTATTTTAGAGGCAGGCTCAAGCTTCCATGTGAGTTGTGGAGCTAACATCATGCATGTAGTAAATGGGGTTGGATGTGTTAGATTCCAACTAGAATCGGGAGGATTTCTAGAGTTGACGGTATGTTATTTTTTCCTGGATTGATGGTACACATGTTATCAATATCAGTGTTGGAATATGATGGATATAATGTTTCTTCCAGGATGGACAAGTGCTTCTATATTCAAAGGGAGAAACCTTGGATGCAACAATAATGCTTAACATCGGACAAGGACAGCCACACAAGTTATCGAAACAGCCTATCAAAGGGATCCAAGGGGATCTTGAAATAAAGAACAATGTTAGTGGCTGAGAGGGAACATGTGGCGAAGAAAAGTGATTCTTCTGATACTTTCAAGAGTCTCGGTAAATATGATATGACATTGATAGATGCTCAGGAGTGTGATAAGACTCCTTGAAGCATGGTTGGTTGTGACAAGTTCTCAGCTCAGGTTTTAGGTCAAGTAGTATGACAAGATTCAAAGTCAAAGAAAGTGGCTACAGATATTGAGATGGACTTGGAGATAGATCTAGGTGGAGGAGTGATCCAATTTCTCTTAGCTACAGGAATTAACCAAGATATTTTACTTCTGTGATGTTGGTAGAATTGCTTGTGAAAGAGTATGAAATGCCACATGTGCCTACTTTAAAGAAGAGTAAACATAACGACAACCATCAAATCAAAGAACACACACAAGTTAATAACAGAGTTCACCTAGTGTGTGTTACGTCTTTAGGCCCATTGTCAAGAGTGGGGAGGTCGCTTCATTAATTGTTGCAAGATGATGAATACATGATGTGTATTTTGTCAATAACACGAAGAACTCCCTTAACTAGAGTGGCATGTCTCTCCACGAGACGTTCTTCTCTAAAGAATTCTCACTCATATAAGTGCTTCTTCGACATGAAAAAATATCAAACTCTCACATGAAGTGGCATACTTTGATCCTCCAACATACTAGCAAACAAGGATCTCAACATCAAAGCATCATCTCAACAAAAATTAAAAGAAGACATGGCAACAATGCATCTTATACCTCCACTTTTGGGGATGGCCTGAAAATGCACACCTATGCTGAAGAAACAGATTGCACAGTTGAATTCTTGACAAAAAATCATGAAATATGACTATAAACTTGACCCCTTTCTGACTTGGTCAAATTTGGGCTCCATGAGAATCTCAAAGATTCTCTTTAGAGAGTTGAATTAAATTTGGCTGCTTAGATGAGGAAACTGATCATACCATCTCATTCCTTGTAAAAAACTGAGTAAAATGAGTATAAAGTCAATCTGGTTCTAAAATTGTCATTTGCGGGCCTCTAGGGAATTTTAAAGATTCGTTGAGATTCCAAAAAGATTTATTTTTTTAGATTAACTGAATTTCTTCCACTCAGATGAGGAAACTAATTACACCATCAAACTCCTTATGGAAAAATGAGTATATAGTCGGCATACTTCTATCACCTTTAAAAATTGGCCTCCAGGGAATCTTTTAGATTCTATGCAAATTCTTGTGTCATGGTTCCACCTTCATGGTTTCGCCCTCAACATTTTGTCTCTGGAAAATCCATTGCTCATTTCAAGAATATGTATGCACCATCATAATCCTAGCGAAATTCTAATTAATTTGAGCATAAACTCGGCATAACCCTGACACTGTCAAAAATCAACTCCAAGGGAATCTTTTAGATTCCTCATGATTCCCCTACATCAGGTTTCTGCATTATTAATTGTGTCGGTTTAGGTTTCTGTTGGGCGCTCTTTGTTTTAACCTTTGTTGCCTCCCTTAGGCGAAATGGTGAGTTTAAATAAAAATTTCAAGTGTTAAATTCAAAATTGGCCCCATGGCATTTCTGTTTGGTTAGTATGGGGCCTACCCGAGGTCATACCCCGCAGCTGCCATATGCGTACTACTCTATTGGTGCATTGTATGTGTTTTTTTTAGTGGTGGCGGTGTTTATTTTGGGCCATCGTTTTGAATGCACTGTCGATTGACAAGTTGGCCACCCGATCAACGTTGGTTCAAATCTCGCCAATCTAAAATTGTATTATGGTCATTGGACCATGTGTGTGTGTGTGTGTGTATATATATATATATATATCACTGGTGGGAGGGGTGATGGGTCTGGCGGGCCTGCCACCCATTAAAAAAAATCTTTATTTTTACTTAACAAATTCAAAATCAATCTGCCGAAATTTTAGTGTCACCCAAAAAATTAAGTAGGCGACAATTTCTCCCTTTCTGACCACTGGAAACTGTCACTGTGAAGTGTCATTTTGTCACCTCATTAGTGGTTGTCAAATTCAGTAGGACTTCCAAATTTGGTGAGCCTCCAAATTTAGATGTCATTATGCCAAATTTAGTTAGGGGGGCTAGATGACCAAAACTTTGATTGGTGATAACTTTCACATACGATATCAAATTGAGGTATCGTTTGCATTGTTGGAAAGCTTGTGACGAGCTCTTTGATATGACATTAGTTTCATGGAAATCAATTACTTTAATTTTTTATCCTTTCCTAAGCTCTCTTTGATCACTGAGTGTTTCTGAAGCCAGCTGGAACATTCCTCCCCACTGAAAAGATTTTGGTCCTCCAAAAGCATGAACACAATATGCAATATATTGTACTCCCTTGTCTGCACAACAAGTGCCCTGACATACCACACTTCCTTATCCTTCACTATTATTCTTCAAAGTCATAAATGATGAACTGGCATCTACATCTAATGGAAACGTGTGTACAATCTTTGCAAAATACATGTCCCCTTACAAGACCAAACATGACCCAAGCAAACTCCATACTTTCCAAGAGTATATAACACTCTTTTTTTAAGTTTACATCAAGATCATAACAGAAACAAATACCCAAACTATCAACTTAGAGGGCCAAAAGTATCACTATGTTGTGTTTATAAGTGATGGAAAACACTTCATCACTTTGCTAATCATTTCACAACATGTGATTTACAAAATGCGGTCATGATAAGCTACTATATCTAATAAAACCATCTGTCACTCAACAAAGTGAATGGGTCATCTCCCTGTGGTTGATTCATTTGTTGAAAATCTTTACAAGTTGGTTCCTTCATAGGTGCTTTATGGGCATGGAGCATCTAACATGTGCCTCTCTGATGTCCATCCTTTTTGTAGTGACTAGAATGATTTTTTCTCCTCCAGACTTGCTTAAACTTCTTCCTTCCCTGATGTGAAGAAGGACTTTCACGTATTGTCATCTTGTTTGTTGCTATCCTTTTCCAACACTCGACAACAACATGGTTATACAAACCACAAAACTACATGGTTTTCAGCCATGATTTTTTCTCATCATTAACAATATTCTTGTAATCAAAATGAACATTAGAATATTGATACTTTTTATACCTCGTTTGGTTGTCTCTGGTGTGAATTTGAAGATAACATCTTGCCTGAATTCTCCCTCTGCAATGCTCATAGTCATGGGAAGATTGTGATGTGTTTTCAACATCCTCTTTCCCCAGTGGTTCTCACAATGGCTTTGAAGCTTATGTTGCCTTCAAACAATCTCCTTCAGTGTATTCCAATCCTACAAATTGAGGTCTTTGTACAACCTTCAATGGTTATGTCATTCCTTGACCATTAACACCAAGTCATCCTCCTTTATACCCCATCTTCGTATGGAGTCTCATGCCAGTTCCTGAAATGTGTACCTCCATGCTTCCAATAAGATAACATCATTTGAAAATGAAATTGAAGAACTACCAACATTGTTTACCTCAGTTGTTGATTCTAAAGCAGGTGATGATGGCTTTTCTAAGCCTTCATTACACTTCAACTTTTCTAAGGCGTCTTCCATGGCTCGCAATTGAAGTTGCAATCTTTACTTCTCCTCTTCTGCTTCTTGTAGAAGTCTCTTTAATTCAGCGTTCTCTACTTGAAGGCCCTCGTTGATCTCTTCATTTGAATGATGAGAAGAAGATGAACAAGAAGAATATTCACTTAAAGATGGAGATGGAGCATCGCCCTCTGCTCTCTCTCTCTCTCATGTTCCTCTTTTGTCATTTTCTCCTCATAATCTGCATACATTATATCTACCATGTGTACCTTGCTAAGGAGGTCCTCATGGATATCTTTGTGATCCTCCATCTACATTCTTGTTACACATTTCATCTTTAGTTATCATTCACACTCGCAATTCACATAAGCAAGAAGACTATTATGACACCAAACTTTATCCAAATTCTCTTAGCTACTAGAATTAACCAAGATCTTTTACTTATGTGATGTTACCATAATTGTTTGTGAAAGAGTAAGAAAAAACCATATTTTCATACTTTAAAGAAGAGAAAACATAACAACAACCATCAAATTAAAGAACACACAAGTTGATAACAGAGTTCACCCAGTGTGGGGTACGTCTCTGGGCCCAGTGTCAAGAGTGGGGAGGTTGCTTCATTAATTGTTACAAGATGATGAAGATAAATACATGATGTGTTCTTTGTCAATCAAAGGAAGAACTCCCTTTACTAGAGTGGCATGTCTCTCCACAAGACGTTCTTCTATCAAGAACTCTCACTCATATAAGCTCGTCTTCAGTGTGACAAAATATCAAACTCTCACATGAAGTGGCATACTTTGATCCTCCAACATACTAGCAAACAAGGATCTCAACATCAAAACACCATCTCAACAAAAATCAAAAGAAGACATGGCATCAATGCATCTTATATCTCCACTTCCAGGGGTGGCCTGAAAATGCACACCTCTGGTGAAGAAAAAGATTGCACGATTGAATTCCTGGTGAAAAATCGTGAAATATGATTGTAAACTTGACCCATTTTTGACTTGGTTAAATTTGGGCTCCTCGGGAATATCAAAGATTCGTCAAAGATTCTATTCTGTGGGATGAATGAAATTTGGCTTCCCATATGAGTAAATTGATCATATCATCACGTTCCTTGCGAAAAAATGAGTAAAATGAGTATAAAGTTGGCCTAGTTCTAAAATTGTCATTTTTGGGCCTTCAAGGAATCTTAAAGATTCATCAAGGTTCCACAAAGATTATTTTCTGCAGATTGACTGAAATTATTCCGCTCAGAGGAGCAAACCTAATTACACCATTAGACTCCTTACATAAAAATGAAAAAAATGAGTATAAATTTGGCATACTTTTGTCACCTTCAAAAAATAACCTTCGGGGAATCTTTTAGATTCCATGCAAATTCCTGCCCCATGGTTCCACCCTCGACATTTTGTCTCTAGAAAATCCATTGACTAGATGAGAAAATTTTCTGCACCATCAGACTCCTAGTGAAATTCTAAGTAATTTGAGTATAAACTCGGCATAACTTTGACACCGTAAAAAAAGGGAATATTTTAGATTCCTCATGATTCCCCAGCATCAGGGTTATGCCTCATTAACTGTGCCAGATTGGAGTTTCGTTGGCCACTCTCTGTTCTGTCCTCCATTGCCTCTACTGGGTGAAATGACGAGTTTAAATAAAAAAATTGGGCATTAAATTCAAAGTTGGTATGTTATGTCATTGGCAATTGGGTCTGGTTAGTACAGGGCCTGCTCAGGGTCAAACTCCACAGCTCCCTTATTCTCATTGTTCTGTTGGTGCATTGTATGTGTTTTTTTAGTGGTGGCGGTGTTAATTTTGTGATCCGAATGGCTCCATAAATGCTCAAAGATTCAAAAGTGGCTTTGGAAAAGCTCAAAAATCAAATTCACTGGATTGAAGTGGAACTAAAGTCAAATCGTTGATCTCGACACAAGATTTCCAATGGCAGGAAGAATAACTCAAGTCGGTCAAAGTTTTGGTCAAACTATGCAACAATTTGGCATTTACCAGCACAAGGATTATGGCTGCCGGAATGGGTGAATTTGTCGCCTCGTTAATTTGTCCAATAAATCAAAAAATCCAATCAAATTTTTTTAACTAATTTATTTTAAAACAAATGAAAAAAATTATTAAAAAATGAGGTTGGCAGACATATATTCATTACATATAAATAAAACATGCCCACTCACCGCATATATGCATTACATATAAATAAAACATATGGTGGGCGGGCTACCCACTGGCGGACCTGCCACACCAACCAAAAAATCCATCTATATATATATATATATATATAACAACGGATTCGGAGGGATTTGAACCCCCCTGGTCGAGCTAGTTGGCATGTCCAACTGGCAGATCCACATTTTAAAATAATGCCAACAACTTCAAACGACGCACCAGACCCAAACTCAATACGTGCCAACAACCCTCCGCATTTGAAATAAAACCGTTGCCCAAAATGATTAAGCCAAATCCTAATAATGCGTCCAAATTGGAACTCATGCCTGCCCCGAGCTACTCTAGGCACCTACCAACAACCCAGAGGCTTCTCTTTGTAAATTCTGCCAAACTTTTTTTATTTAAACCTCATATTTTACCATTCGCCAAACGGGGAGAATGAGAGGAGGTCGAGCACGAGGGCCGAGAGGGGAAGAACCTTGACACATTGGTCGAGGCAGAACCATGCTTGGCGCATTTTTTGAGATAAAATCTCGCAGGAATATTTTTTTATGCTTGAGGAATCTTTAGATTCCCGTGGAGGTTGATTTTTTACAAAGGCGGAATGATGCCAACTTTATAGTCATTTTTCTCATAATTTCGCAAGGAGCACAACGGTGTACTTAGAATTTTCATATGAGCAATGGATTTTTTGCCCATCTCCAGGAAAGAATCTTTGAGAGAACTTCGAGATTCCCTATGGTCCAAATATTGACGGTGTCGGAAAGGGGTCAAGTTTATAGTCGGTTGACATTATTGCACACCATGAATTCAACGTTGATGTCTGTTTCTACAGCTGAGCTTTTCATTTTCAAGCCATTACGGAAAATGGAGGTATTAGGGTCATTTGTGTAACTGATTGTAAATTATTTTTGTTATCATTTAATGAAAGAGGCCTCCCCACATTGAGCAAGGCCCGGAGACATAGCCCACATTGGGTGAACTCCGTCATCAAATTGTCTTGTGTCTTTGAGCTCATGGTTGCTTTTGATTTCCGCTTCTTTCATATGTTTATGTTACTTGGTTACATGCTCTTTTAAATGCAATTATGTATGCATCCTTGAAGTAAAATATCTGGATCAAGTTTGGTATTAGAGAAGGTCTTCTTGATTCGAGTTGCATGAGTGAATGTTAACTAGGAACAAGCTCCAAAGAGGAGAAGCAAAACTCAAATCCTTTGATCTTGAAGTGGGGCATGCAACACGAAGACAAAACATGGCAAATAAGAAAGCTTGAATGGAGGAAAAGTGAAATTATCGTAGGATCTTCACCATGGTAGAGAAAGTTGACAAGTTGTTTGTAGAATATGAGAAGACAATCAAGCCTGAGAAGAAAGAACCAGATGATCATGCATCGATAAATCATGAAGGTGGAGGAGAAGAGCCTCCTCCCTCTACGTCCTCTAATGGAAGTTCTTCTTCTTCCTTTTCTCGTCATTCTAACAGGCATTATAGGAATGCATCTAAAAATCTCTTTTTCAAGCTGGATGTCAAGTTTGATTTACCTATATTTAGTGGAGAATCTAATGCAGAAAAGTTAAATAATTGGATAAGACAGGTTGAAGTATATTGTCGCATAACAATCAAAGAGGGTGAAGTCAAGATCCAGCTAGCATCCCTTCGATTAAGTGGCACTACTATCATCTGGTGGGAAGGAAAGTTGTAGAAAGGTGGTAAGAGTAGTCGTAAACTTCTTTCATCTTGGCTTGAGTTCATTTCTTCTTTAAGATGACAATATTACCCACTAGGTTATAGACAAAAAGCCATAATGGAATGACAACATTTGAAACAAAGTAAAGGTCAAACTGTTTATAATTTTACAGAGGAGTTTAGGAAACAAGCATTAGCATTGAATGCTCCACTAGACACTCCTAAGATGATGAAATATATTAGCTCTTTGCATAATTATTTGTGTCATTCATTATTATTATTTGAACCTAAAACTCTTTATGAAGCTAGTGAGAAGGTCGTACATCTTGAAAGAAGGGGGGAGCATGAAAAAGAAGACCACCCAAAGAGGACAACACCAACTAGGAGAAAGAAAGCAAAGCCCTCTTGTACCCATTGTGAAAAAGAGGGGCATGATGAGGAACATTGTAAAAAATTGCATCAAGAATTGAGGCCAAAAAGGAACGACATAAATGGGAAGCAGAAAACGGTTGCAACTCTGCAACAAGACCAAGAATCTGAATCAGAGGATGATGAGAAGATCACAGCTGCGGGATTTGCAAGTGTTGGGCCAATTGACCTGGGACCAGACTTAGGTGATGAAATGAAGATTGCAGTGCTTGGGATTGCCGAAGATGGACCTATCGAATTGGGTTCCAATTCGGGCAATGAGACAAAGATTTCAGTAGAATTGTGTCAAAAATGAGGGCACCAAACGCTGCATGGATCTAAGAACTCGAAGAAATCAACCAAAGCATTCAGGTAGAAAATGTTGAACTAAGGAGACTCCTCCAAGAAGCAGAGAATGTAAGAACCTGATTCCTATTGTTAGAGCCTTATTCTATTATACCCTAACAGATCTATTTTACTGTTGATTTGCAAGTAATAAAAGGAGTTTGCTGACCTTCTCACAAAATTTTAAACATTTAACATCTTATCATTTTATCATAAGCAACATAAATTAAGATGAGCATTCCATTGATATCAACTTAACAAGAGTAGTTCACGGAAAAATACATGTTCCGGCGGTTGATGATGATACCTTTGTCATATAGCTCCAGCTGAACGCTCCTTCTCACCGACCCAACCGGATTTACCTCCCAGCCAACTAGGAAACAATTTCCTAGCCCAGGAAACCTCCACAGGTTCCCTAGCCCTCCGTGCCCAAGTCCAACCAGATATAGTGTGTCCTCAAGACGAATGTGAAAAACCAGATAACAATACTTTTCCTCCTCTCAAACCCAAGAACCTCCATAGGTTTCCAAGGTCTCCCAAAAATCATAACAAATCCAAACAATCACAACCAACTCCCACAATCATAAGCAAAACCTCTAAAAAAAACTCTCCCTTTCTCCCTTCCCCCTTCCCTTTTTATAACCTCCTTCCCTTCTCCATCTCAACCACCTCTCATTAATGTCATTCACTTCTCACCCATCCCTATAGTTGACTTCTCTTCTCCCAAGTAAGCTA
>APFE030095052.1:0-48699 GCA_000404065.3 Pinus taeda
AAAGCGAATCTATGAAGGGTGATCTCTCGAGCGCTGCAGCTGCGGAAGGAGGCACCGCAGGAGACGCCACAGGAGGCGCTGCAGGAGATGCCACAGAAGGCGCCACAGGAGACGCCACAGAAGGCGCCACAGGAGACGCCGCAGAAGGCACCACAGAAGGCGCCGCAGGAGATGCCACGGGAGGCACCACAGGAGACGCCACAGGAGGCGCCACAGGAGACGCCACAAGAGGCGCCGTAGGAGATGCCACAGAAGGCGCCACAGGAGACACCGCAGGAGACGCCGCAGAAGGCGCCACAGGAGATGCTGCAGGAGACACCATAGAGGGCGCCGCAGGAGACGCTGCAGAAGGCGCCACAGGAGACGCTGCAGAAGGCGCCACAGGAGATGCCACAGAAGGCGCCGTAGGAGACGCCAAAGAAGGCACCGCAGGAGACGTCACAGAAGGCGCCGCAGGAGACGCCACAGGCGGCGCCGCAGGAGACGCCACAGGAGGCGCTGCAGGAGACGCCACAAGAGGTGCTGCAGGAGACGCCACAGGAGGTGCCGCAGAAGACGCCGTAGGAGGCACCGCAGGAGACACCGCAGGAGGCGCCACAGGAGACGCCATAGAAGGTGTTCTGGGTTTATTTTTCTATTATTGTGGATCTGGTTATCTGGTGACTTACTGGTACTTGATGATCATTTGATATTTATTGATCCAGTTTGAAAATTTATGAAAAGTGGTCGTTGAAAGAAAAGAAGTAGGGGGTTGTAGCTCCCTTCCAGGAGAGACTGGAAAACGAGAGAGATTTGTAGCTCTCTACAGGTTGCAACCTGCGTACTGGTAAAGGGTTGCACCAGTACAAGACCATTGTAAAAGGAGTTTCTAATTTGAAAGAAGATAGAGACATATTGCAGCAGGTGGTTTTCACCCACATTGGGTTTCCACCTTATATCTGGTGTTCTTTGATGTGACTATCTGTTTTTCTTGTTCATGCTCATTGTTTTATGGTACTGATATGCAAAAATAATTCAAAGTATAAATAAGGAAGAATTGTTAAAAGGACTAGATAATACTGATTCACCCCCACTCTCAGTATTATTTTCAACACTCTGATACTTTCGCTAGTAGGCCTGGGGTGTAATTACCCTAGTCTATTTTTGGAAGGCCCTTATTATTAACTTTCTTGTATTTTGGTGTTTGGTACCAATCACCCGGAGCGGAAACACTTGGAAGTTGTTTGATTTCTAATATCTTTTGGGAGATTTTAGTGAGTGTCTTGTGCTCCTAGTCGGTCTAGCGTTTATAATTTTCTTGAGTAATTAAGTAGATTTTTTAATAATTCAAAGTGGCTGACCGACCATCTCGACGGTCTTGGAGACTTCTTGGGCTTTCACCTATGAATTTAGAGCCTTCTCCTAGAAGGCATAAGAGTGATTCTTCCAGTGGTTTCCAATGAGTGGCAGTAGGAACATCGGACGTTGATCCTCCGCTTAGGGGCATTAGTTCACAAGATAGACCTGGTCCTAGCACAGAGTTAGAGAGGAACACACCAGTTCTTTCTTGAGTACTCTTTCAGTCGCAAGATAGTATTGAAGTAGAAGAGCTTTCAAAGTCTATTGCGGCTCCAAATTCTCCTCTCCCTTCTGATCATCCATAAATTTTGTTATATGTTGGAACTCCAACTCATAGGCCTTCGAGCCTAGTTCCATATACATCTATCCCTTCAATGACCACTACTGGAAGTAGGGAATCCATGACAAGTGTTATGATCATGCAGACTCTCATATCTATACAAGTGGGAGGAACTATTTCCATCCCTTCTAACACTCCCAGCAAATCTATATTTGGGTCTACTTCCATTCCATTGATCAATGGAAGTTCTCAAGCTAATATATCTAGTTTTGGATTTTTCCCTTTTGGAATGCCCTCTAAAGGTATTCCTTCAGTTCCTTTGAATATACCATCAACCACCTCTACATCCATGATGAGTGGATCAACTACTTTTTAAGGTTTCCCATTTGGAGGTGGTCATATACCACATTTCAATCTGAGAATAGGGTCAATTGCTTTTCCTTTTACAAGTCAAGGTAGTAACCCCTTTCAGAGTTGGACAAACCCTGCGGTTACTGGGATAGGAGCTGGGAATCAATTTTTCGGCCAACAAGGGAATGTGTCATATTCTTCGTTTAATTCATTTCAATGTTTTTCACCCTTTGTTAATGCATGGAACCCTTATTAAGTGTTGTCATCTCCTTTCAATACTTCGTTAAAGGGTAACTTCACCAATTACAGAGGATTTTCGGTAGGCGTTGGTCAAACTCTGAATTTTGCTGGACCACAAGAATCACCCTTTGGTTTAGTAAGCTCTACAAGTTACTTCAGGCAACCTGGTGCCTTTCAAAATCTAGGTCATCCTTTTTAGACCTTCGAGAACCTCACGCATTCCGGATGGAATTCCCAAGGTCCTCCACGACTTCCCTTTCTGGCCATGCTTAATTTGCCATACATAACTAAATTGACGAATGATCCAATTAGGTACAATCCGGCTTGGCCTCCGGTCCCAAATAAACTTCCATCAGACATTCCAATGTTTGAAGGGAAGAGTGGTGAAGACCCACGAGACCATGTGACCACATTTCACTTATGGTGCTCATCCAACTCCTTGATAGATGATTCAATCAGGTTGAGGTTATTTCAGCACATCCTAACCGAGAATACGAAATAATGGTATATAGAGTTGCCACAGGGAAACTATACTTGTTTCACTAATTTGGATAATATTTTCTTGAACCATTTTCAGTTGCCTGTTTGTTATGAAGTCGGAACTGAGCTTCTGGCCAACTTTCATCAAGACACAACAACTCACATTTCGAATCATATCCAGGAATGGAGATAAATAAAAAGGATTATCAAAGCTAAAATTCCAGCAGAGTCTCATCTCAAATGGTTTCTCAAATCATTACAACCTGAGATCTTAAAGGATGTTTCTCTTTTCGGTGTTTATTCGGAAGAGTAGACTATTTTTCGAGCCCAACAATTAGAAGTGATATATTCTTAGTCTGGGACTCTTCAGAAAATCCTACCTGATGCTCCTAGACCTAAGGTTGATTTAGCCAAACTAAAGTCAAGCCCTCATGCCGATGGTATAGTTGGATCAATTGACACAAATATGGTGAACCTTTTGAACCAATTGCAAAAGTTGTATCTACAAATTTCTTCTTCTAACTAGGTAGCACCGTCTACACCTTTTCCCTCCCAACCTACCTCCATACATGCCATCCAAACCTCTAACCCTAGAGGAAATCACTAATCTAATGGGAAGAAGAAGGGACGAGGTAAGAAGAAGAACCAGGAAAGGAAGGGTAATGCGAACAAGCTCGACAACGATGTTGGTGAGGGTAGAAAAGAGTCCAAGAAAAAGGTTAAATTCCATGCAAGTTATGCAATGGAGATCATTTGACACACCTCTGCCCCAAGATTTAAGATGCTCAGTGCCTGTTAGTGCATCAAGTGTCCTCTAGCTCCCAAGCTGTCCTGACTAACCCTTTCCCCAAGGGTAGCAATTACTTGCTGGCGCGAACTCGAATGCTAATACCTCTACAGGGGGTAACCAAGAAGGGGAAAATTCCTCACATGTTTATATGATGAACTCTCATGTTGACATTGCCACACGAGCACACGATTATGGTGAAACAAAAACATCTAAGGCTAAATTTGTTCCCGAAAGCATAGACCCACTTCAAATTAAATGACCCTTTGTTGAGTCTATACCTCGAATACCGAAAGGTTCTGCAAAGCGCTAAATTATTAACCCTAATGCTAGGGTAGCCTAGAACTACTTGATTGTAGAAGATCTGGCTCAAATTCCTTGTGTTATGTCTACATTAGAGGTACTCCAATCATGTCCTGCTCAGAGAAGTGCTTTGCTTTTGGCAATTGGGGCAGTGGATACAAAGAATTATTTAGTGCTCACTTTTGATATGATGAATGTCAAAGGGAGACTTCCTCACCATATGGCTTTCCAAAAAAGTCCACTTACCAAAAATCCAATATTTTTTAGACAGTTATAAATGAGGGAGCTTCCACATGCGTAATGTCTATGTCATGTTGGAAGGCCATTGGATCACCTTCAGTTGTTCGTTCACCAACTCTCTTAATGGCATTTGATGGACATTCTCATAGGCCACATGGAATTATCCCAAACTTTCCTATATGTGTTGGAGGAGAGGTCATTAATATTGAGGTAGAAATCATTGATGCCAACCTGGATTACAACCTCCTCTTAGGAAGGAATTGGATTTATGAGATGGATGCCATAGTTTCATCTTTATTCCACATCCTCTATTTTCCTCAAGAGGGGAGAATTGTTAAAATTGATCAGTTAGATTATTCTCATGGTGACTGTTGTGTAACTTTGGATTCTACCATTCCATTGGTGGATACTCCCCATCAACCTATATGAATTTAGGAGTTAGGATGTACTCTTCCTTGATGGGTATAATTGACTTTCCCCCTCCTACAGCTAGAATCAATGCAATTTCATCCGCCAAGAGGCCTTCACGGAAAGCGTTCTGCTGAACTCATTATTTTTCAAACCCTTAGACCTTACCTTCATCTACGACCACATTAGATGGAGGGCAGGTTGGTGGAATGGCATTTCCCATGTCTGCAACAAATCTTAGCTATCAAACTGTCATTAACTCTACAGACAACCATCCTAGCTTAGACTCTTGACTCTACTTTTGCTTTGGATTACTTAGATACAGTTTACCATCTGAGGAAGCAATTTTAGAAGCAATGATGGTTGTAGATTGACCATGGGAAGATTTATGTCATCGTTCATATTTTCTTCCTCCATTACATGAAGTTGAATCCAAGTTCTCCAATCTTCTTACTAGCGATGTTTGTATAGTTTCAAACCCTTTGGAGCCAGCACAATTATCTCCCAAAGGTAATATGTCGGTTAGCTCAAGAACTATACCTATAAACATCTCTAGGAGCAAGTTGGTAGAGCCCCGAAATGGGCTCTACCTTAAGAAATATTTTTCTTATGTTCTAGCCAAGCAATTATTTGTTTGTATATATTGTATTTTTGTATATATTTATCAATAATTTTGTGATATCCACATTTTTTTTATTTGCTTTGCTAGGTATTGATGGATGATTTGATATATTTTAGATTTGCCGATGGTGCTAGTCGACACACTCGGAATCTTGCTTCCGCAGCTTGGGTGATTTATTATTCATCTGGCCAGTTGATGGTGTCGAAGGGAGTATGCATTTGTCTTGCTTCAAATAACATTGTCGAATATACTTCCATTATTAATTTACTATCTGAAGCAATTTCCTATGTGATTGATTCATTGGTAGTTTATTTTGACTCGCAGTTGGTAGTGTCACAATTAAATAACATTTATCGGGTTCGTGATCCTTATTTATATTGCCAATTTTTGAGAGTGAGAGTGTTGCAACGATCATTTGTTTATATTACATATGTTCACATTCCGCGATTTGAGAATTCATTAGCAGACTCTATTGCTAGTTAAGTGTTAGATTGGCATATCAATCATTCATCATATTAAACAAACATAAAAAATTTGGATCCGTATATATATCATAAAAATTGCCTATGTATAAATAAAGTGTTCAAAAAATAATATACAAAATTGGGAAAAAATGCCCATAATCATGTCCAGTCTGTCTATCGACTTGACTCAGGATGAGCAGCTAAAACTTTAACTACTACGTTGGCTACACGTCAAAGTATGCAGATGCAGTCCCGTGGTACCCCTACCACGTGGTGCTGCATCTCCTCAGGTAGATACTTTGTGGATATCATCAGTTCCTGGTGAGTAAATCTCATCAAGTTTCTATGAACTGCATATAGGACTCTCTCTACCTCAGTTGTTGCCTCTTCGGTACCTCTTCTGCAATGCCTGTGCCTCAAAAATCCATTTGGTCTCACTGGACCCACATCTAGAACATGGTCATTTTGTTAGTATTGTGTCACGTAAAAAATATTCCTAAATTCATTTCATATTTAAAAAAGAAAAAAAATCTTAAAAATTTACAAAAACTTAAAAAATTATTACCTATGTCTCCCCATGCTATGTTTGGTGGCAACACTAAGTCTAGATTTCCTTGGAAATCCATACCAGGATATGGGTAGTTGTCAATTGCGATGATCTGTTGGTCCCACCAGGTGAAAATCTCATCATCGAAAGTCATCCTAGGCATGTCCCAGCCTCCAAGGTGTTTCATCAAGTCAACCCATCTACCCATCCGAGGATGTTATGAAACCAGCTCACAAAAAGATAGAAAAGATAGATGAACGCCTTAGAAATAAGCCTCTTTGAGGGGGAAACCTCCTTTACATTACACAAATGAACAATTCTTGGATGATACAAATGACAAGACCTCCTTTATATATATAGGAGTCTAAGGGGTCATAATATAATTAGAGCCGACATAACAATAATAATGTAAGGGCACAATAATAGCAATAATGGGCTTCTATGGGGCACAATAATAACAATATGGGGACTACATGGGCACAACAATACAATAAGGGGGTTGTACTAATAACAATTAAGGGTTACACTAGTAGTATAGGGACCTACCATGTCCCTCTCCTTCAAAAAGTGTTGTCCTCAATGCTTGAGTAGTTCTTCATGCTTTTGTACAAATTCTTGTCCTCCCATGTGGAATCTTCAACGGGTAAGTTTTTCCACTTGATGAGACAGTCTGAAATTAATCTATTTCATAGCTTTCAATTTTTTGGTCCTGTAACTGCCTTAGGTTCCAATATAATTTTTCCTTCCATGTCAAGTTCTCGCAATACTGTTTGAATTGGGATCTTCTATAACTTTTGAATGAGTTCCCACTCCTTTGCGCCTATGGATATATGTAATGCCTAATGTTTGGAGGAACACTTCATGGAACCAAATAGCATGATCATGATCACGAATAGATGGGAGGCCTTTAAGAGTCTCAAATTCCTTGCAATGATTGTCCAAGATTTTTTGGAGATCTAGAGAGATGATTTTGATGTGCGAACAGTTAGCGAATATAATTGTGCAATTATGCCTCGTTGTTCTTTATTTATACTCTTTGTCATTCCGTTGGAGTTGATTATCTTTCCTGGTTTCCCTAGGATACCCTTTAATTCAACTTCCTTTCCTTCCAAAGAAAATTTCATAAAAAGTTCTTGAAAATTAAAGGCTATTATACCTAAGTATTGTAGCCATTGGACTCCTACTACAACATCAACACCACCCATTGGAACAAATAACATTGTGCTGTTCAATACATATTCTCCCATGGATATCTGGATATTATGGCACTTCCCAGAGAAATTTATGGTTCCTCCACTTACAACCGTCACTTGACACTCTGGTTTTCGATCTAGGAAGAAATTCAAGCACTTGGCTATCTTACAATTAATAAAATTATGCGTACTACCTGAATCAATCAACACTATTACCTTTTTCTTCTTGATATGTCCTTTTGTCTTTACCATTTGAGGAGTGGTAATTCTGACGAATGCATTACAGGATATGGTTGGATTCATTTCTTCTTTCTTTGGGGTTGGTTCCTAGGGAGTATCCGTTTCTTTTAATGTTTCTTGATACTTTTCTTCCTGATATTTCACTGTTTGAACCTTCTTCTTCTTGATATGTCCTTCTATTTTGAGAGTTTGGGGAGTGGTAATTTCTTCCAATGATTTACAAGATATGGTCGGATTCATTTCTTGATGCTCAATGTGATCTTTCACTTCTTCAACATTTTTCTTATTGATATGTCCTTCTATTTTGATAGTTTGAGGAGTGGTAATTCTGGCCAACGCATTACAAGATATGGTTGGATTCATTTCTTCTTTATCGATGTGATATTTCACTTAAACCTTTTTCTTCTTGATATGTCCTTCTATCTTGAGATTTTGAGGAGTGGTAATTCTTGCCAATCCTTTACAAGATATGGTCGGATTCATTTCTTCCTTCTCTAGGGTTTGGTCGTGGCACATATCCTCTTCTTTTGATGTTTCTTGATCCTTTTCTTCATCCTCTTCATACTCTATGTAAAATAATTTCTTCTTAGCACACTTATGACCTTTAGTGCATTTGCTATCACAATTGTAACAAAGCCCTTTTTTTCTTTTCTCTTCCAATTGTTGTGGTGTAACCCTTGTAGGTTGTGGAAGGCTAGGAGAAGCAACACTTCCATTCTTATAATTGTGAGGGGTAGACTTTCTTGTTGCCATAATTTTTCTTTCCACTATGTAATAAAGCCCTTTTACTCTTTCCAATTGTTGTGGTGTTTCTCTAAAGGAGGTGTTGCTCTTTGTATCCTCATAATGTACTATCATTTCCTCTGTGAAAATTGACCATGTAATAAGTTGTTTACGAGAACAAGGCCCTTTATACCATAAAAATTGATCTGGTTCTAAATATTAAGATGCAATACATACCTTTTGTAATAGTGGTTATCCAATTTACTGGATCCTTGCCATCCAACTTCCTCATCTCGCTTTTTCTTGATTTTAGGAGCCCGATCTTGAAACGACTATAACTGTGTACTTTTGGATCTTTAAGTTCTAAAATTCTGACCTATAGTAGCCCTCTGTGTCCTTTTTCCAATGCCAAAAATCTTATAGGATTTAGATTCTCCAAGAAAGAGTTATGCACAATCTCGCAAGATGACCTGATTCTATACCTTTTCATAAGAGTGAACTTGTATGAAGTGCCACGTTTCACTGTTTTGACCTTTGGCTATAAAAATATATATATAGGAAACTATAGTCTATCCTCTTTCTGTACCCTCTTACGAAATGTCAATCCGATGCTCAGAGAGAAAGTTATGATGATTTTCCCCAGGTCACCTGTTTGGAATGTAATTCAAGACTGTAAAAAGACCAAATTCCTTAGATCACATCTCTGTAAATATAGTGTGAAAATCTCTGAAATTTGGACCTAAGCTTCAGTACGATTTTCTCTCAAATGGGTTTTGTTTTTCACTTTTGAAACATCGCAAAAACAAAGTTATAGCTAAAATTCCACGATGACCTATTTGGAGTGAGGAACCCTAGAATCCAAAGTTCTGATACCAAATGTTATGAAACCAGCTCAGAAAAAGATCGAAAAGATAGATGAACGCCTTAGAAATAAGCTTCTTCGAGGGGGAAACCTCCCTTACATTACACAAATGAACAATTCTTGGATGATACAAATGACACAGCCTCCTTTCTATATATAGGAGTCTAAGGGGTCATAATATAATTAGAGCCGACATAACAATAATAATGTAAGGGCACATAATAACAATAATGGGCTTCTATGGGGCACAATAATAACAATATGGGGACTACATGGGTACAAAAATATAATAAGGGGGTTGTAATAATAACAATTAGGGGTTACACTAGTAGTATAGGGACATAACAGAGGATCTTGCAGATTGCTGATGGAGACAGATACTTTGGGACATAGCCTAGGTACCTTCTTGAAGAAGAAGGAGCATAAGATAGTCCCATATCCAAAGTTCTTTATTTGACCCTTCTGAATAGAGGTCAACTGGCTGTTCATGCTGGTGAGAAGAGGTGTGCACCAGTCAAAAACTGTGGTAAGGCATTCCACTACCAAGCTCATGGACACTCATGAGGCTTGATGCAATGAAACTGATCCATTTATGTAGCAATGGTAAATAGTAGAACCATCAAAGATAAAATATCCATGTGTTTGATTGGAATCTGACTTCCAATATTTTCACGGTGCCCAGGACAGTATATATGTACATAGTCTTCTACTAAAAGACTACTTATTGTCTTGCCAGTCGAATGCACAACCTCCCCTCTTTGGGAGAGACCTGTAATAAAGTACATGTCCTCAACATCAATTCGTAGAGGCATCTGATCTATCATGAAGGCGTCATCCTCTACACTCCATTAGTGGATTAGCAATTTGAGCTGGTGTGTGTTGGCTTTCATGTTCGTAATTTTGAAGAATTTCAATAATCCACACCCTCTCAATGCATCTAGTGCATTTTGGTCATTCATTACCTCATTGTCAATTGTGGTATGCTCTCTCTCTCTCTCTCTCTCTCTCTCTCCATGTGATGGTCATCCTGAAAAAATTTGAGTTTCAAACATTAGATTTTGTGTTTAAACTTCAACTCGCATACACACAGGTTCCCTTTACACACAGTTGTGTGTAGGGTCATCGTATACGAGGGTTGATCACATCCAACCTACGTGTACACAGAGTTGGATTTTTGGGCATGAATTCCCACGGTCAAATCTTAATGAAAACTTCTAAAAACTATCACAAAACATTACAAGAATGATTTGAGGGTTACCTGATAACTTTGGTGTGATTTGAATGGTCCAATTGTTCAGACACAAGTTTTCTCCTTTTTGATCCACAGTTCTTTGCTCCAAATAGAAATAAAAAAATTATGAGTCCAAAATCTATTATATAGCTTTGAAATTGCAAAATATTTTTTCAAAACTTGATTTTTTGTCTCATGAATTTTTTGACTTTTGGGCTTGGATTGTTGAGAATGGGTTACTTTTCAGGATATTTTGGAGACTTCTTCGAGATGTTATTTCGGTCCCATGACCACTGACCTGTCATGGCAGGTATCATTCACTCACTGGCATATAGGTTAGGGAAAACCAATTTTTCCATTGCACCTTGCATACTAGCCCTTGTTCAACGATACATTAGCCATAGGGTTGAACCCATCATGTATTGGCTAGCAAACCTTTTTGACTCGCCGATTTTTAAATCATGATGTGATGGTAGAGCCATCCTTTACATGGGAATCTTAATCAGAACCTCGATGACATTGGTTGCCCATGTTTTTATACTAAGTAGGCTCAAGAGTCCTCTTTAGTCTCACCATGACTTGTGCATTGAAGATACATTCTCCTTGTTTCTATGCTTATTTCTGGCCTTATACCCTAGAGGCTCCTTTGTGTTGAGTTGTAGTGTTGCATTGTATTTTGACTATTTGCACCTTTTTGCCTTGATCTGGCTTCACTTAGACTCGTGTTTAAGCCACTTACTTGACCATTTCTTCTGCAAAATCAACCATGCAATCACTTAGCTTCTGCAACCTGACACATCCTTTGACCTATGGAAATAACATCCCTTTGAGTGTCCTTGACTAGTTTTGCCTCCATGCATTAAGCATAGGATTGTTCCCATCCCAGGAACTAGATCATCTGTTTCTCTGACATTCGTTCTTTCCACTATACTATAGCATTCTTTTATTCTTTTTCCATCTTAAATAAAAAGACAACAAAAATTATATATTCCAAAAAGAGCGGGAACAAGACAACATTTCCATATATTGTTGGCAACTAGAGTCAATCATGTCACCCTTGAACAAAGCACTCAAAAGAAAGTTTCTCCTTCATTTTAGGTGGGATTTAGTTTGACTTGGATACACCTTAACCTTGTTATTGAGTCAGTTCTCCTCCAATTGGTTACATCTTCCAATTATATGGAGAGTTCACTTGTGCCTCCTGCATGATGAACTTATATAGAGTTGTCATATGCTACGATATAGTCATCATTGAGTCATGCTTTTGTTCAAGGGATGTAAGCTTGAGTTGGCCTTACTGTGGTGTCTCTTGACCTATTGTTTTAGTCGACCATCCTTGGTTGTCAATGTCATGTTTGTCATCACATCAGTTATATTGGTCCTTTACTCATGACGGTTTGAGAAGGTCTCCATTGCTATCTTTTCGGCAGGTCTTGTCCTTATTGACGACAACATATTGCTTTGAGGGGAGGCCTAGAGCCATACCCTAGCCCTATTTTCAGTATTGATAGGTCGCCTTGTGCTCATCATCGATAAGTATCATGGGTCTTTGACTAAGTGGTTTCCCTTATATTCGACATCATCTTTCATTGTCACACATTAGGATTCATGTAGTACCTTGGTTTCCATTTGACCCTATTGGTTGATTCCTCACCTCTCTGTCATCTTTCATTATGGGTTGGTTCAGAGGATTTCTATTGGACCCTAGCTACATCTTGTGTACGCCAGAAACATGCTTTGGTTGGGTTACTATATCTTTTTCATCCGATTCCTTCCACATTATTGGCCTACGGGTTACACTCGCACTAGATTGATGAAGGATGCCTTAATGCCTTCCTTCTAGTGGATCTTTTCCTATAAACTACGGCTCATTGCTTTGGGACAAAGATCTAGAGTCCATTTGGTAGTACCTTGCGGTTTGCAGTCATAAGTGGCAGATTCCTTCACTATCGACAGTGGGAAACCATCATTATTCCCTGATTGATATATTCTTCCAGGTGTTCGACTTCATCTCATTCATTTGCACTTCTTAGATTGTACTGGGTACCTTGACTCTCATTATCATTATCAGTGAGTAGTCTTGTGTTTGTTAACGGTATACATCAATGACCGGTAATAGAATGATTTCTCATGTGGTCGACCTCAGATCATTTATTCCCATTGTGTAGAAATGTACCACAATGGTCGATGAAGACCTTGGGTTGCATCAAAACGTTTTGGTTCACTTGTCAGTCGCTCCTGTTACTACTAGTCGACACCATCCGTTGTATATGTTGCAGTCCTTCACAACGACATCTTATATGCTGGCATCCATGTTGCGATGTAGTATCATTTTATTCCATCATGTTCATTTGGTACTATTGCGATCAATTTTTGACATCAGTGATCAGCTTTATCTTTCAGCTTTATTGATCATCTTCTTATATATGATATTCAGACATGTACTTTTTCGATCATGATCAGATGATCCATTATGTACTTTCAGTTCTTTATACTTGTATGCATAGTGGATTCTCTTGTACTTGATATGCAAACATGCTCTACCTTCTTTGATCATGGGTATGCCAGCTTCAAACAACAGTTTCTTTCTGATCTGTTTTCAATGGCTTGGTAGGTTGAATTCTGGTGAAGTCCTTCTCAGTCTCGACATGATTCATTCCATATACTTAATACATTTCGGCCATCATGTACCCCTTTTGACCCATATGTTAGGGGGCATCTGTTATAGCACCATTTACCAACCTAGAGCCTAGAGCAACCCCTCCTTCTATACTTGGTCTAACTATTTTAAAAACAATGATTTATTCCCTATACACTACTTTACCCTGAGATAAAAGTGTGTACACATAGGTTAGTCAATACCCAACCCACGTATATGTGTTAAAACACTTAAAAAAATTAAATTTCCTTAATTATGGGTAGAGTTCATGATTTTTACCTATTGATTACCTCCTATTTCCTGTGGCCCAACTATTTCCCAATTATTTCCCAACTAAAAAACTAATTGGGAGAAGTATAAATAGAATTCTATGGGAAGTCCTTAAGGAGGAGAAGAGATAGAATTATTATATTGAGATTATCCCTGACTGATTCTGAAGTGTCCCTATTCTTCAAGCACTTCCTAAGTTTCAGGAAACCCTTGTTTCCTTGATTGTTGATATTCTCCCCCTTACTTGAGATATCATGGTATTGGTTATGGAAGGAGGTTGTTGAAGAATGGGACTGGACAGATCTGGAGGATGGTTCTACTTGGAGGTGGAAGAAGAAGACTCAGGTGAATTCTCTCTTATTAGTTATATCTTTCTACAATAAAAAGAAGAGTTGTCATGTTTCTGAGATTAACTGTGTTTATGCATCAAATATTGTTGTAATTCATATATGAATGTTATTTTGATGTATAACTAATCATTTTCTTATATGATATAAAGTTAGTTTCATTAAAATTCTTTATATATATACCGTTATGTATGTTCAAATTGAATAATTTAAAGTTTGGAGAACATCAGGAGTTGCAGAGGTTCTAAACCCTATGGGATCTACTTGAATGAAGGACATTTGAGTACGATCGCTCTCACATAGTTTGTTTATTTAATCGTTTTTCCTAAGTTGTATGAGTGTTTCTTACCGTAGTTTTCTCTTGCTCTATTGCAGTTCCAACCCAAATCCGTAGGGTACTTATTCTCGTAATGTTACTCACTATATTTCCTGTAGACACTGCTTCAAGAGTTGAGAGAAACCTTGCGTAGATGACTCCTCAAGATTGCGAATTCCTCCTTTGGATGGGAATCAATGTTTTATTTCCTCATATGGGTGATTGTGTGGGATAGTGTGCTGGCTAGCGAAGTATGATCACCCACTTTTGGACCATTGGTCCCACTATCACTTCATCATTCCTCCTTACCTCGTAATCATCTCCCACTTCAGTCATCCATAAATTAACCATTTTTGGCATCATCTCCTTTTTCTTTTGAGTTTACTGCTACCACGTGTGTAGTGATCTAACTGTATTCTCCTCGTCGACTGGTCGAAGGTGGCCAAGTTTACTGGCCACCTTTTCTTATAAAACTAACTCTTACACAATCCTACATTTTTTTATCATATTATGCTAATGAGAGAGCTCAAGGAAGATGACATACATGTGGGTAAGATGTGTTGATGATGTTGGTTATTGGAGAATGATGTTCCTGTGTTGTGTATTTGTTGCATATTTTTTATTGGCCTCCTTTGATGCTTGATTCCTTTGATGCGCAGGTACTCAAGGGTGATGTTGATGGTCCTGCTGTTGCTGCTAAGCTCTGGAGGATCTTCCTTGACATTAGGATCTCTATGCTAAAGATGGTTGCAACTTGTGAAATTTCATTGTATGGGATATGCTTCTACGAGATTTCCTACAGGAAACCTACAAGATATCTTGTAGCTACCTCTCCCCTAAAGTTTTATTCTTTTCTTCACTTCTGGAGCAAGAGGATTGTTTTCATGGGTAGAGAAGGGGTCTAGTGATTGGTAGGTAAGAGGTATAACCTTCAGTTATTGTACCCTTGTCCTCTTTTTTTACCCTCTTCTATTTTTTTGCTTGTTTTTGTTTTTTGTTTTGTTTTGTTTTTATTTTTTTATTTTTTGTTTTTGTTTTTTTCTTTTCTTTTTATGTTATTTTTTGTTATTTTTTGTTTTGTTTTCTATTTTGTTTTTTGTTTTGTTTTGTTTGTTTGTTTGTTTTTTTTTTTTTTTGGTTTGTTTTTTGTTTTTGAAAACTGTAATATTTTTGGAATTGACTTAATGGATGAATGTAGGGGTAGTCATGGTGGTGAGAGGCATGGTGATGCGGTGGTGGAGTAACATTTTATTTTTTAACACGGGATGGTCATGCCCTTGCTCTAGGGTCACTTTCCTTGGGATTCCCAAGCCACTGTAATTCCTACAAGATCATCCTATAGGTTTTCAGAGAATCTTGTAGGTTTATAAGGAATCCTATAGAAAACACAGAGCCTGTGTAAACTAAGTTGGATGAGTTCATGAATGGAGGGAATGATGGAGTGATGAAGAATATGGGATAGAGGAATCAAAACATGAATTGTATAGGTCTTTATACTCCTCTCTTATTGCTTTGATCCTCCTCCTCCTTACCTGCAAACAAAATTTTCAAAGTTTCTCTTTTCTCTTATATATATATATATATTGAAAACAACTGGTTTGCCTCCAAGAGGTTTTCATCCTAGCTTCTTGCTTTGGGTGTCTCAAAGGGGGTTTTCACCTAGAGATATCTTTTTTTGACACCATTGGGCCGCCTCAAGAGGTTTTCAACCCAACAATGGGACTCAAGTGCCTCATGGAGGTTTTAACCCAAGTCTCTTTATTTTTCCTTTTTTCCTTTTTTCTTTTTAGGGATTTGATGGGCTAGAAGCTGAGACTTGCTCTACCACCATCACTGTCTTGCTAATGCCATTGATGAATTATTGCTTTGACACGGGCTTCTTGTATATCTTCAATCTATTCCCATTGACAAGTAAAGGAATGGTGTCTACATCAATGGTTTTTACCTGTACTGAACCATTATCATGACATTTTTCTATGACATAAGGCCCTAACCATCTAGTCCTCAACTTGCCTTTAAAATCCTTTTATCTACAATCATACAACAGAGCCCACTTACCTTCTTGAAATTGTTTGTCCTTTATGTTCTTGTCATGTGAGATCTTCTATAGAACTTGAGTAACCTCTCTATGCATGATAAATTGCATTCTAAACTCATCTAACCCATTCATCTGGAGCAATCTCTCTTGATGTACCCTGGTGAGATCTAGATCTAGTTGTGCTACCATTCTTAAGGTGTTGTATTCAAATTCAATGACAACAAGGCCTTCTTCCCATAGACCAACTCATAAGGAGTGAATCCAGTGGTGGTCTTCTAGGAGATATTATAGGCCAAAGTGGCCTCAACTAATCTATCTGCCCAATCCTATTTGCTTCTACTAATCACTTTGGTTAGAATGCCCTCCAACGCTGTGTTGGTCACCTCCACTTGCCCATTATCTTGTGGGTGGTAACGAGTGCATGTTCTATGTTTGATCTTGTGCTGGCTTAACAAATTTTCAGTCATGTGAGATGTAAACTGGCTGACTTGATTAGTGACCAATTCTCTAGGGTACCCAAACTTATAAAATACATTTTCCCTTAAGAATTCAACCACTTTCTCCTCTTTTTATGCTTTGATGGCCTTGGCTTCATCCCACTTGGTTAAAGAGTCAATGCACACAATGATGTACTATTTTTTCCTGGATGGTGGGTCAATGGGTCCAACGAAATCCATACCCCACTTGTCAAATGGATCGAAAGTCGCTTGAGGTTGCAGAGGCATTTCATCCCTTGGGGTAGTTTTTTCCATCCTTTGGCACCGATCACACTAACTAGTATACCTCCTCACATCCTTGTGAAGAGTGGGCGAGTAATAACCAACTTGTAGCACTTTGAATGTTTTCCTCCTGGCTACAAAGTGACCTCCACAAGGCCCATCATGATAGGTCAGAAGGATGTCAAAGACTTCATCCTCCTTGACACATCTTCTTAGAATTTGATCTAGGCATAGTTTGAAGAGGTTGCCCCCAATCCAAGTGAATGGGGGGCTCTTTCTCACAATCTTGCTTTTCTATTTGGAGGACAAGTTCGGTGGAAACTGTGTAGACACAAAGTAGTTTTCTATGTCAGCAAACCATGGAGAGAGAATTGAAATGACGAATAAGTGTTCATCCGGTAACTGATCATCAACCATTCCTTCCTCCCATATAGGCAAAGTCAATCTGGATAAAAAAATATGTAGCAACATTCTCCTTGCCAGGCTTATCAATAATAGTTAGATCAATTTTTTGTAATAAAAGTAACCATCTAATAATTTGGGCATTCACATCACGTTTATTCATCAAGTATTTAATTACATTATGGTTAGTAGGTATAAATGGTTGGTAACTTGTAATGTAATTGCTAAATTTGTTCAATGAATGCACAATAGCTAGGAGCTCCTTCTTAGTCACTGTATAGTTCAGTTCAACCTTTGACAAATTCCTATTGATGAAGTAAATGTCATAAGGTAACTTCTCATCCATGTAGCCTCGAGCTGCTCCTATGGCTTTGTGAGGGGAATCAACATGTATATGGAAATGAAGGGCCCAATTTGGGCCTTGGAGAATAGGTGTAGTGGTCAACTTGTCCTTTAGGGTGTCCAAGGCTTCTTGACAGCTTTCTGACCATAAAAATTCAGATTCTTTGGCCAATAACCCAAATAAAGGAGAAACTAACTTGCTGAAGTCTTTCATAAATCTCCTATAGTATCAAGATAGACCTAGAAAACTTCTGACATCCCTCTGTTTTTGCAAAGGTGGGACCCTTTGGATGATGGAATGGTGCTTTTTTGTTGCTTTGTTTAATTCTAAGTAATCGACACAAATTATCCACTTCCTTTTTTTCTTTGGAACCAACACCAAAGGAGAAACCTAGACACTGTCTGAGATAGGGTAAATGAATCTTGCATCCAACAGCTTTTACAGTTCCTCTTTGACTATATCTTTAAGAGTTGGATTCATTCTCCTTTGGGGTTGTCGGACTGGTTTGCAACATTCTTTGATATAAATGTGGTGAGTACACACCAAGGGGTGCACTCCCTTCATTTCCTTGTAACTCAAAGTAAAGTCATCCAGATGTTCCTTTAGCATGCTGCACAAATTTTCTTCTGGGTGTACAGAAAGAGAGGGGTTGATTTTCAAAGTTACTTCAGGGCCGAATTCTATTGTTTTGACATGGTTAGGGTTTGAATAAGTTCAAAATAAATCAATATGATGGTTTCTTTTGGTTTTGTTTACTACTTCCTCTAAGGACAAGGTGTTGTGAGTTGGACTTTGGAGTATGTGTTCAATCAAATCATCTTCATTCGGTTGTCCTCCTCCCATGCCTGTTTCTAAGGTATAGAGTTGGGCTTACTATATTTCATCTTTTTGTCCTCTTCTAGCCATAAAGGTAAGTCATGTTCTAGAGATGGCTGAGCAGGAGGGTACAAGACTAATTGCTTAGATAGAGGCCCATTTTTTATAGTCATATTTCTAGCCCTACAGCTGATGTAGGCATTGGCAGTGGCTAACCAAGGCCTGCTAACTATGAGAGGATAAAAGTAACCTTGGCCTTAGGCTGGAGAACTAGGAAGTCTACAGGGTACTCTCAAGAGTCAATTGAGACCATCACATACTCAATAATCCCCTCAGGGGTTACTGTGTAACAGCCTGCAAGTTGCAAGACTGTTGTGGTCTTTCTTAATGAACATTATAGATTAAGCTTGAGCATGGTGTCCTTAGTCATTACATTAATGAAAGCCCTGAGATCAATCAAAGTGTGTGGGGCAATGGTGCCATTGATGTGCACATCTACTATTGGGCTTCTAGGGTTCAATACTTTGGGAAAATTACCTACCCCAACATTAAGCTAGACAATTG
The DNA here is from genome assembly GCA_000404065.3 of Pinus taeda. Classification (NCBI taxonomy): domain Eukaryota; kingdom Viridiplantae; phylum Streptophyta; class Pinopsida; order Pinales; family Pinaceae; genus Pinus; species Pinus taeda. The sequence goes on from APFE030095052.1 coordinate 18,784, forward strand.
TACAATGACATTAATGGTAGGGGTGTCTCCTTTTCACCTCCCTGGATGTTTGAAACACTTCTCTTTAATCAATTTTTTGTAAATAGGTACATCCTTGATGGCTTGGAGAAGTGGAATTTTGACACATATTTTTCAATTCACCCAAAGGTTAATTCTCTTCTAGAGTAGGTTAGACTGGATGAGTTAATTTTTTAGGAAAGGGTGGTGGATTCACTCTAGGCATTATTTCCTCTCTTTCCTCCTCACTCTCCCTAGGTGGAGGAGGAGGTTGGTTGTTCGAGAGTACTCTCCCAAATCTTAGGTTGATTTCTTGAATCTCCATAGCATAAGCAAGATAAGTTGCCTCTCCACTGTACAATTGTTGTGTTTGTCTATTGCTCGGGTTTGAATTTGGCTGCGCAGGTATTTGAGGTTGTTTAGGTGGAGACGGGTGCAAAAGTTGTGGTTGAGTAGGAGGTGAAGGTAATAAATCTGGAGCATTGTTGTATGGGGGCCTCCACCCCTTGGGTGGTGCATTCCACTGAGGCTGTGGCAGAGTATATGGCTGAAATGGCTAGTTGGTCAGGTGGGAGTGGTATTGAGGTGCAAAAGACCAAGGAGGAGGTATAGACCAGGAGAGATGAGCAAGGGGTCCCCAAGAGGAAATCTATGTGTTTTGGTTATGGTTTTAATATGCATGGGTGACCCTTACATGCTCTACTAGTATGGCTGAGGCCCATGAGGTCACCTTTCATTTATGTAACAGAGTTATTCGGTCACCCCTTCACTTCCTTGATATACAACATTTAGTCCTGGTACAGAAGGGCACATGTTTGTGGAGTGTTTTTCTTCACAAACCGAGCATATTTCGATTAGGTTTAATGGAAATTCATTCCTAGGGACCTCCTTGTGCATCTAGGGCAGAAGATGGCTAATGCTCTTTCTGCTTCCTCTTGCTTCCTCTTGATGTGCATAATTTCCATCTATAGGGAAAGTGTTTGCAACATTTCACTCTTGAAATCTTCCAACATATTTCCAATTTCACCTTTTATGGATGTGTTGGAAGAGGATGGGCTGGCCATTGGTTAACTATCCCTATCCTTTTTCCTAGTTGTCCTAGAATAATTCCTAAAGAAAATCTTGATATCTTCATAGGGTTGCTGGTAGATGTCCCCACCTGGTAGTAGGTTTAGGGTATCTAAGAGATCTTCCCTTAACCCTCGGAGTAAGACTAGCTTTAGTGACTCAGGATCAAGTGTGCGCTTGGCCCTTTTGTAGCTAAGTTGGAATCTTTCTTCATAATACTCTAGGGATTCATCATGCCCCAAGGTCATCCTTAAAAATTCCTGTCTAGTGTCTTTGGACCTGCCGTAGTCTCGGTAGTTGTTGTTGAAGGAAAGCTACATCTATGCCCAGGTTGTGAGGCTCTCCCTAGATAAACCCATGAACCAGTGTAGAGTTGCATCTTTGAGAGTGGATGGGAATAGTTTCAACTTCTCCTCATCAGTGGTGTAATCCTAAGTTTTGCATATGACAACAAACTCTAAAGTATCTAGATCTTCTGAGGTCAGGCCATGGAAATGAGGAAGATTAGAGGGGCTTATTTTTTTCATCTTGGTATCCCCATTATTTTCTCTTATGTGAAAGGCACCCACAATTATTTCTCTATCTCCTCGGTCAATTCTATTTTCAGCCATTATGTGAGTTCGAATGTGTTCTCCTTCTTCTTCTCCCCCTGTAGGCTCTTCAAAAATCTCTGGTTTTTCGCCTAAGGGGCCCTCCAATTCACAACTACTGAAGAAGAGGGAAGGTTGGTTGTTTGAAATGGTGGGTGTATTTGGTAGAAATTTCCATAAGTTATCCCTATTCCTACGAGGCATGAAAGGAGTGTTTTTATTTTATTTTGTGTTTTTTTCCAAGCTTTGAGACTAATTGCAGAATTGAAATCACAAATTGAATGGAAACTAAGTGATTGAATTAAATCTCATTTGCAGAATGGAAAAGAGAGCAAACTAATTTACAATTACTTTTGCAAAAATGAAGCTAATAGTAGAATGTTAGAGATAAGAAATGGATGAAAGAATGCAAAAAACACATCTTACGTAGACACCTCCCCGGAAATGGCGCCAAAAAGTGGTGACCACTAGTATTGCAGCAAGAATGTTGCAACTCCTAGGGCTGCCAACTTTACTTTATCAACCCAGGGTTCGTACAAACTTGGAGGTGACAGTGATTTATACACAAGTAGATGTGATGTGTCCACTCTTTGTCCATGCTAAGCTAGTGATAAACCACTATGGCTTCTCAAACCAACCTTCTATTGATTCAGAAGAATCTTGATTACCAATGAGGAAAAAGGAAATTTAAACTAACTGAAATCTTTTCTACTGTAGTAAGGAAAAATTGAAATCAAATGCTTAAACACACCATTCATCTAACTACTACTGAGAGACTTTGCTTCAAAAGAATTCTATGTTAACATGTGTAGAATCCTACTATCCTAGGTATGCAATCTAAAATAACCGAACATTCTAATCATGTGCATGTAAATGAACACAATAACTCTTTTTCCCTTTTTTTATCTTTTTTTTTTGTGAAAATGTTAATGCTAAATCCTCTTGGTGATGTGGCAAGTGGATTAGGGATGGTGGTGAAAGGTAATATGGCTTGGGAGGAAAGTAGTGGTCTTCTCCTATCTTCCTAGATGATTTTTCCACATTTCAGCCTCAAAACAGGCCACTATAGGTCATCCTATAGGATGTCCTAATGCTTCCTACAAGATGTCCTAATGCTACTACAAGATCCCCTGTATTCCTACAGGATCTGGCCGAGACCAATAGGAATGATTTGGAAGGTGGTGTAGGGATTAGGGAAGGTTAATGGTGGGAGAGATGAGGCAAGGGAGTGGCTAGGACTCCTTCAGAGCTCAAAATAGAGTTTGTGAGATGGTTGGATTTGCTCAACAAACTTGTAGAAGTGTTCTTATGGAATGATGAATTTTGTGAGGGACTTAGTGGAAAAATTGATAATCATTGGATGGATGGGGTTGTTGGCCATGAGATCACTCTGCACTGCTGAAACTCCTGCACTGCATGAATCATTGGCATTTATCCATAAATCATGTCAAGCGAGAAAGATTCAATCAACTAAAGAAAATGAAATTTCATTACCTAGTTGTCTAGTTCATGCATGGAGACACTTGCAGAATAATGTGAAACACTATGCAAGATGATCTGGCTCTTTAACTGTCACTTGCTCGACTACCTTTTGATCTTCATGACTTGGCTTCTTGCAACTCGGAGCTAGTGTGATTTGATGAAGGGATATTCGAATGAGTGAGGATTAAATGAGGAGGATCTATATCCTACAATATCTCCTCCTTGTTTCATTTGAGTTTCTGCCCTTAATTGCCCAAAATTGCCATGATTTTCTCTCAAAAACGTGCAATCAATGCACATTAGTCCACTAGACATAACATCTCACTTTTACTCATATCATTAAGAAAAATGTAATAAAAATATATAAGCAATTATGAGAAGAGTTGATTTAAATAAACTTGGAGGTGTATCAAGTTCCATAAAGTTACCCAATGATGATGCTCATCAAGAAGTATGTTAAAGATGTTGATCATGTGATTGACTGGTCTGTATTGTAGGTGGAGCGAAAAGGAAAATTCTAAATAGAACCTTAGTGTATTTTGTAAAGAGATATGCTCACGCTCCCGAACCAAGAAATCAAGCAGGTTAAATTGCAAGAAAAGCACTTTGGGCTCAATTAAGTTACATGGGAGATGGTTGATCATAGATGGGCTATGTATCCTTCTATATTCATTGGTTGAGTGAATGTTTTTGGCATATGTTTTGGTGTGATGTTTTGGTATATGTATATATGTATATGGATGTAAATACAACCATGAGATATGTTATAAAGATCCAATAAGCGGTATGGGTGTCATGTCATTATGGTTATGATGTTGTTATTTCCTCATGTTGGTTTTCTTATCATTAGGATAATCATTGTAAATACCACATTTAGTTAAGTTATAAATCTCCATGGGAAGTATGTTTTTCCTACAAAAGTCTTGTTAGTTGTAGGTATCATTGAACATTAGGGATGGTGTTCCCCCAAGGAGGAGGGTTCTGCAACAACCCTGGTAAAAAATCCACATAATAAATTAAAAAAAGGAAAAATAGTAACCAAGGTCATGGGACACGTATTCCAAGTTGATTGTTGGGAAAATCATCCTAGTGTGGATGTTCATTTGGTTTATTATGTCTAAGGGAAATTGGAAAAGAAAATGGCAAAGGCTTTGGAAAGGCAAAGAGACATTAATTGGCATTTTATTTATGAAAATAATGGAAATAGGAGAAAATGAAGGTGAAAGGTTATAGGTTTTATGTGAGGCCTCATTAATAAAAATGCTTCTGAGGGCTATTTCACAAACTTTTGTTAGCTTAACCTTTTGCTAGTTCAGTTTTTGAGCTCTCTCTATTCTCTCTACTCTTTCATACTCTTGGACAATTAGAGTATTCTTGGAGAACTCTAGCATTGGAGGAAAGAAGGAAAAGGAAGGAAAAGAAAGCAAGAGGAAGCAAGGATCAATTAAGGAAGAGAGGGAATCAAGTCGCTACAGTGGAATTACTTGCAGGTATTGAGTTGCATATTTGATCTCCTTACTATTTTTGCATGCATGGTACATGTGTATGTGTTTTTGGTTCTCTTGTTGTCATTGGTATGGATCTTGTCAAGTGTGACAATGGTTTTCATCCTTGTCTTTCCATTTCTAGATAGCCATGGTGTGATGGGGTTTTCGTGTTTTCATTGAGTTGGATTGCTTGATGGATTTGAAGCTAAGTGGGGTGGTCTTTTGATTAATCACAAGGACTAGGAACCCTTTGGTGGGATATATAGTAAAGCCTGGTTGTGAGTACCCTTGATTAGGTCTATGAATCCCTTGATTGGTAATAGTAGGATACATGGTAAATCCAAGAGGTGGAGATGAACAAATTCCTCACTATTTAGGTGGAGAGGTCTGGAGGAATCCATTCTTGTTTAGGGCCTAGTGATCTAAAGGGATTGTGGTAATTTTTTATGGTATTGATAAGGGTTTTCGGCCTAGGAATCCCTTGGTGGACACATGATAAAACTAGAGGAAGCCATTATTGGTTATGTTGTAAGTCACACGTTCATGCTTGGAATATGGCACAAGGGTGATTAGATGAAAGAAATATTTCGTTTAGCCCAATCTGTGGTCTGGTGGTTTGTGGAAGTCCTTGACTTGGTTGCATTATCCATACATTAATAAGAAATCCTTTTCCTTCGATATTTTATGTGTAAATATGCTTGTTAATATGTGGTTTTTATGGGTGTTCTACTCTTTTTATTCTATTGGTTATACATTGGTTATAATCATGGTTCATGGTAGACTTTGGTTATGGATCTCATCATTATTTGATTAGTACAAGAAATCCAAAAGAACATGTGACATAATAGATGATAATGCAACTATTTTGATAATGCATTGATTATTCTTAATGATTTTTAGAAAAGTATGAGACCCCTATGCTCATATTTGTGGTTATTGTTGGCATTATGACACAGATTTGGCACTATGACACAGATGTTGTCCTTGATGGAAACTCTCACAGATGACAGATCATAGTTCAGGCTCAAAAAACTAAAGAAAGAGAGGTATATGCAGGTTCCCATTGACCAAGCTATGTGTACACGTGGGTTCGCAGACCAAAAGGCACGTATGGCATACACACACACTTTCACGAAAGGAAAGGCATGTAGATGTTGGAAAACCTAGTTTTGGTCCGTGGTATTTGGTCCATGATATTGTGATCCATGGTATTGGTCTAAGGTATCCTGTCCGACGTGTTTATCCCAGGTATTTGGTCCAAGGTATTGATTCTAAGTGGTTTTGGACCATGGTATTGAGTAAGGCCTAAGACTATAAAAGGAGGAGAAGATCATTCGGCAAAGGCACTCATGAATTGAATATCTAATGAAGAGAAAGATCTAGATTATAGGTTATTGGGTTATGGTGCACAACTAGATCTGAATCAAGGATGAACCTGAGTGCTTGATTAAGGATAAGTTCTATTTATGGGTCAATATCTTAAGGCTTGAAGAGAAGTATATTTGTGTGGTTTTTGATATTTTATCTTAATAATTGGTGCATGTTGTAATCTGTAAATATGATGATCTGGGTATAACTGTTGTCTAAATAATTGTAAAGGTTAAATCATCATTTACATATCTATACACAAGTTCATTATAGCAAAGGCACATATACACGCCGGTTCGGCAATTCAAAAGTGCATATACATAGGTTTGTCTTGATACAAGTGTGTATACTCATTGGTTCATCACATTGAAGTAGAATACACCTCATAAAATATACTTTAGCTACTTCTAATTGCTGTTGCAGTGTTCTGGGTTCTAACTTGGCTTCTAGTTACTCCTACTGTATGCAGGCTACAACATTCAAAGAAGTGATTGTTTGCTTCAGTTTTGGTTGGTACAAAGGAGATTGGTTGATGCAGATATATTTGATGTTTAACTGATGTTATTGATGGATCTAGTCTGAAAATTTATGAAATGTGGTCCCTGGAAGAAAAGAGAAGGTTGTAGCCTTCTGTAGGCCAGCACCTACATACTAGTACATCATTTAGTGCAAGAGTTAGGGGGTTGTAGCTCCCTTCCAGGAGAAGCTGGAGAACGAGAGAAGGTTGTAGCCTTCTATAAGTAGAAGCACGTGTACTGGTATAAGACTACACCAGTACAAAATATGGTAAAAAGAAGTTTCTTAATAAAAGAAAGATAGAGACAATTGCAGCAGGTGGTTTTCACCCACATTGGGTTTCCACCTTATATCTTGTGTTCATGTGTGTGACTGTCTATTTTTCTTTTACTTCTCCTAATCATTGTTTATATGGTTCTAATGCATAGATTAAAGATCAACATATGAAGAATTAACTAAATTATAAGTTTACAGGGTATACGCTAGTTTCCTTATATACAGTTGCGTATACACACAAGTTTCATTAACTAAAGTAGCGTATATAATCAGAATATGGAAATGAAATATTATTGACTTGCTAATACTGATTCATCCCCCTATCTCAGTATTATTTCGAACAATTGGTATTAGAGTAGGTCCTTCAGAAGATGCTTGATCGCTTGAAGGAAGATTTATCATCATGAGTAACTACAAAAGAGAGGGATCCATTAGACCTCCAATCTTTGATGGGAGCAGCTTCATTTATTAGAAGGTGAGAACCACCGCCTATCTTCAATCTCTTGGAAAATATGTTTGGGAAATTGTGGAAGGAGGATATACATTTCCATGAGCAATTCCTATAGATACGACACGTAAAAAGCAATATGAAACCAATGCCAATGTCATCAATACATTATTGGGGAGTTTATCACAATCAAAATTTGTCAAGGTTATGCAACTCAAAACTACCAAAGAAATATGGGACAAGATCGTTCTAAGCTATGAAGGAGACAATAAGCTAAAACGTGCAAAACTACAATCTCTCAGAATTCAATATGAAACTCTCAAAATGCACAATGATGAGATTATAGCTCATTACTTCCTACGTATAGATGAGATTGTTAATCGCATGAAAAACTTGGGTGAAGAGATAAAAGAAGTTACTTTAGTTGAAATGGTTTTAAGATCCTTGTTTTCTAAGTTTGAATCAAAAGTTTCTGCCATAGAAGAAAAGCAGGATCTTTAGAGTATAACTATGACACAGCTGCACGAAATCCTAAATACTATTGAAATGAGAAAAGGTGGTCCATCAGATATGAGAGAAAGTGCATTCAAGACTTCAGGAAGAGAAGAACTCAATGAATCAGGACATAATTTGGGAGGAGAGGAAGAAGAAAACTTTTTCAAGAACCTTCACTGGAGTTCTGGAAGATTCAGAGGTAAACTACCTTTCAAATGTTTTTCTTGTGGAAGAGTCGGTCATTATGCTGCCAAATGTCCTCACAAGGATAAGCTTGATAAAGGTAAAGAATCAACAAAATGGAATAGAAAACAAAGTGTAAGTAAGAAGAGCTACTATACACATGAAGATAGAGATGGTTTATCAAATAGTGATGAAGATGAAAATACTAATGATTATAGACTTTTGATGGCTTTTGAAGATGATGATTTCTTGGATGCTTTATATGAAGATGGTATTTATGAAGAAATATCTAAACTTAAAATTTTTTTGGAAGAAAAGAATATCATTATGGATACTCTGACATTCCAACTTGCTGAAAGGGAAAAACATGATGAAAAATTAGAATGTGAAATTGTGGGTCTAAGAAAGGATATTGAGAAAATAAAAGCTCTCAATCTTAGATTTGCTAAAGGATCAAAGACCCTAAATGAAATTATCAAAGTGCATCATTCTCCTCTGATAAAGACAGGTCTTGGATATACTGAAGAAGCACAAAAATCATCCACCTCCACTAGAAGCTATCTTGATGTAGTAAAGAGTAGTGAACAATTTGACAATCATCAACAAAGGCATAAAGCAGATCACCAAGTAAATTGGGGTCAATCTACTTCAAGGATGAACAAAAGCTACAACCAATCCCAGGTAAATCATACTGAGTTTGCTTCAAGAATGAATGTCAAAGGAAACTACAATTACCAAGTCAGTAGGTTCGATAATCGTAGGAATTTCTTTAATGGCCAATGTTTTTCATGTCATAACTTTGGACACAATGCTACTCAATGTGTTTCTTACAAGACCATCATGACTAGAGAAGCACGAAGTCAAAAGAATGTGACAGGGATCATGAAAGGGACTCAGAATAACTTTTCACTTCTTGAAAATGAAATAGAATGCTTTATCTATAACAACTTCGGTCATGAAGATTCTAAATGCAGCAGGAAATTTCAGCAAACATCGCAGAAGGAGCAAACTTAATTGGGTCCCAAAACTTGGAAAAAGAAAGAACCACAATAGAAAGATGTGGTATAGCCTTGTATGCAGAAGGACAAGAAAATCAGTGGTACATCGACAGTGGATGCTCGAAACACATGACAGGTGATAAGGAAAAACATTAGTCATATAATGCCTTAGAAAAGGAAAAGAAGGTCTCAATTGGAAATGACACTCCTGCTATCATAAAAGGTAAAGGTTCTGTTCTCTTAAAAGAAAAGGTTAAAGTTGGGTATGTGATGTATGTTGATGGTCTAAAGCATAATCTATTGAGTGTCAGTCAAATGTGCGATCAAGGAAATGAAGTAGTATTTCAATCAAATGGATGTGTTGTTCGTGAGCTTGATACAAGAGAAACAGTGATCAAAGGTATAAGAAATCCAAACAACCTATACATACTCAAGGGAGGACAACAATAGTGCTACCTAAGAAAAAATGATGAACACTGGTTATGGCACAGAAGATTGGGGCATCTAAGCTTCTCTCAAATAAGAAAAGAATGCAAATTCCAGGCTGTTTGTGGTCTTCTTGATATTAGCATTCTAGAAAATACAATATGAAAATCACGTCAATTTGCTAAGCAAACCAAAGCTCATTTCCCTGAGAAGGAAGGATGAGCTAGTAAGCCTCTTGAACTTATTCATACTGATTTATGTGGTCCATCAAGGAAACAGTCACCTGGAGAAGAATACTTTATATTGTTCATTGAAGACTTTTCCAAAATGTGTTGGATAGGACTTCTAAAGAATAAAGATGAAGCATTTGAAAAGTTCAAAGCATTGGTTGAAAATGAATCAAATCGAAACATCAAATGCGTCAGGTCTAATCAAGGAGGGGAATTTACCTCAGATGAATTCTTTGAATTTTGTGAAGAACATGGAATAAAAAGGGAATTGTCTACTGCAAGGACTCCTCAACAAAATGGAGTGGTAGAAAGGATGAACATAACTATTCAAAAAATGGCTTGTGCCATGCTAGATGAATCTGGAACTCCTACAACTTTCTAGGGTGAAGCTACATTTGTTGCCATCATTATTCTCAACAAAACAAACACTTTGGTAAACAACACTCAAACTACACATGAACTTTGATATGGTAAGATTCCTACTGTAAAATACTTCAATGTTTTGGGAAGAAAATGTTACATCAAAAGGAGTGATGAAAAACTTGGCAAGTTTGAACCTAGAGTAGATGAAGGCATTCTCCTTGGTTACTCTTCCTGAAGTAAAGGATATAAGTGTTATAATAAAAGACTAGGGAAAATTGTTGAAAGTATTGATGTTGTGGTTGATGAATCATGCTAAAATCCAAAGTAGGTAAAAACCAAAGATTATGAAGAAGATGAGGATTATCCTTCCACATCAATTAATTCTAAAGAAGAAACCAATGAAGCACCAAAAGAATAGATAACGATAGAAGAAAAGACTCCATGTAGGTATGTTAAAAAAATTCATCCAGAGACTCAAATTTTGGGATAGAAAGACGCAGGGGTGCAGACAAGAAGAACTATTACAGAAGCTTCAAGAAATCTAACATTGTTTTCCACCATCAAACCTCAAAATGTACATGAAGCATGCAAGGATGAATCTTGGGTCAAGGCCATGAATGAAGAGCTTGAGAAAATTGAAAAGAATAATACTTGGGAATTAGTTCCTAGACATCATGATAAGAATATCATTGGAACCAAATGGATATTCAAAAACAAGCTGAATGAAAATGGAGAAATTATTAGAAACAAGGATAGACTTGTTTGTAAAGGATGTGCTCAACAAGAAGGTATAGTTTTTGAAGAAACTTTTGCACCTATTGCTAGAATTGAAGCCATAAGAATGTTCCTTGCTCTTTCTAGCTTTCAGAACTTCAAAGTATACCAAATGGATGTAAAATATTCCTTTCTTAATGGAGGCTTAGAAGAAGAAGTATATATTGAGCAACTAGATGGATTCATCCTTGGAAATGATCCAAAACTTATATGCAGACTCAGAAAAGCTCTCTATGGTCTAAAATAAGCTCCAAGGGCCTATTATTATCGTCTTGAAAAATACCTCATCAACAACGTTTTTCAAAAGGATCAGCAGATACCAATCTATATACAAAGATTGAGAATGATAAATTGCTAATACTTGTTGTGTATGTTGATGATATCATTTTTGGTAGTAATGAAGAAGCCACGAGTCAAAACTTTGCTTTGGTAATGCAGAAAGAATTTGAAATGTCCCTGCTTGGTGAACTCACATATTTTCTTGGTTTACAAGTTCAACAAAATAAAGATGGTATTTTTCTATCACAAACCAAGTATCTTAAGTAGATCTTGAAAAAATACGGCATGGAAGATTCTAAACCAGTATGTACCCCTATGGTAATAGGATGCGGTCTTAGTTCAAATGATGAATCAGTAGTAGTACATCAACCAACCTATAGATCAATGATTGGCAATCTACTTTATCTAACAGGTACTCGACCAGAAATCATGCATGTAGTGGGAATAGTTGGAAGATTCTAAGCAAATCCAAGGGAATCACACCTTCACGCAGTCAAAGGGATTTTCAAATATCTTCAAGGAACACAGAACTTTGGTTTATGGTATCCTAGGGATACAAATCTTACACTTCATGCATATACATATACAGATTGGGTAGGAAGCGTGGATGACAGAAAAATCACTAGTTCTAGATTAGTATCTTGGTTCAACAAGAAACAAAGTTCAATTGCATTATCTACAACTGAAGTAGAATATGCAGTTGTTGCATCTTGTTGCACACAACTCCTTTCGATGATGCAAACATTGCAAGAAATTCAGATTACATGTACTCCACCCATCACCATTCTATTTGATAATGTAAGTGCAATCAGTATTTCAAAGAATCCAGTCATGCATTCCAAGACCAAGCACATACCTATCAAATATCATTTTCTTCGTGAACAAGTAATTAAACAAAAGGTCAAGTTGGAGTATGTTCCTTCCAAAGAATAGGTTGCTGATATATTCACCAAACCACTGTCCAGAGAGACATTTGAATATCTCAAATAGAAGCTGGGAGTAGTTGACGCATCATCTTGCTATTGAAACTTATATGTTTAAGAAAAAAGTAGTTGTACGCGAGTTTCATGAAGCGTATCTGCACACATACGTCGGTTGTTGTGGATACAGTCACGTATATGTTAGTTTGAAGAAAAATAGTGGGCTAGACTCAAGATGAAAAGGGTCTGATATGGGTCTGATAGTGATCATCTAGCATAGGTTCAGGGGGAGCATATACTTCTAATAATGCATTGTTGGCATTATCTTAGAAGATCTTGGAATAAATTTACAGATTCAGGTGGAATAGGTATAGAGGGAGATCATGGTTGCTGATCTGGATGGTGATTGATAGATGTTGTTGATGACAATTGTTGATAACTATCATAGTCTGTTTTAGATATTTTGTCTCTATGTCATGTATATCTTTTATTATCAAGGTCATGAAATGACCTATCTTGTTTCCCCACTATGCATGGGATGGATAATGTAATGTTTTTGTTTTGTCATGTATAAACATTTGGTATATCCCCACTTGGTTAGGTGTATGAGTCAATCTTGGTATATCCCCACTTGGTTGGGAGATGGATGTATGTATCAGTATCTGGTGATAGGAAGGTCATTTATGATGTAGAGAGTCATGTTCTTATTGTAGAACATCTTTTTTTAGACCTTGCTTGCAGTCAGGGGGAGCATGGACAACACACTTTAGCATATCAAATAATTTAGCATGTACTCAGGGGGAGCATAACACTTTGCCCTTGATGACAAAGGGGGAGAGTGACTTCGGGTTGCCATCAAGTCCAAAGGGGGAGATTTTTGGCATTATGACATAGATTTGGCACTATGACACATATGTTGTCCTTGATGGCCACTCTCACAAATGACAGATCATAGTTTAGGCTCATAGAATGAAGAAAGAGAGGTATACACAGGTTCCCATTGACCAAGCCATGTGTACACGCGGGTTCACAGACCAAAAGGCGTGTATGGCATACACAGACACTTTCAGGAAAGGAAAGGCAAGTACATATTGGAAAACTTGGTTTTGGTCCATGGTATTGTGATCGATGGTATTAGTCCAAGGTATCTTATTCGATGTGTTGATCCCATGAATTTGGTCTAATGTATTGATTTTAAGTGGTTTTGGACCATGGTATTGAGTAAGGCCTAAGACTATAAGAGGAGGAGAAGATCATTAGGCAAAGGCACTCATGAATTGAATATCTAATGAAGAGCAAGATCTAGATTATAGGTTATTGGGTTATGGTGCACAACAGGATTTGAATCAAGGATGAACCTAAGCGCTTGATGAAGGATAAGTTCTATTTATGGGTCAAGATATTAAGGCTTGAAGAAAAGTATCTTTGTGTGCTTTTTGATCTTTTATCTTAATAATTGGCACATGTCTTAATCAGTAAATATGATGATCTGGGTATAACTGATGTCTAAATAATTGTAAGGGTTAAATCATCATTTATAGATCTATACTCAGGTTCATTATATCAAAGGTGCATATACACGCCAATTTGATAATTCAAAAGTTCGTATACGTAGGTTTGTCTTGATACAAGTGTGTATGCATGCTGGTTCATCACATTGAAGTAGCGTACACCTCATAAAATATACTTTTGCTACCTCTAATTGCTATTGCAGTGTTCTGGGTTCTGGCTTTAGTTTTGGTTATTGTTACTGTATTCAGGTTACAGCATTCAGAGAAGTGGTTGTTTGATTCAGTTTTGGTTGGTGCAAAGGAGATTGGTTGATGCAAATATATTTGACATTTGATTGATGTTATTGATGGATCTAGTCTGAAAATTTATGAAAGGTGGTCTTCTGTAGGTCAGCACCTACATACTAGTACATCAACTAGTACAAGAGCTAGGGGGTTGTAGCTCCCTTCCAAGAGAAGATGGAGATCAAGCGAAGGTTGTAGCCTTCTGCACGTAGAAGCCTACGTACTTGTCTAAGACTGCACCAATACAAAATATTGTAAAATGAAGTTTCTTATTAAAAGAAAGATAGAGAGGATTGCAGCAGGCGATTTTCACCCACACTGGGTTTCCACCTTATATCTTGTGCTCATATGTGTGACTGTCTGTTTTGTTTTTACTACTCCTGGTTACTGGTTATATGATTTTGATGCACATATTAAAGATCAACATATGAAGAAATAACTAAATTATAAGTTTGCAGGGTATACGCTAGTTGCCTTATATACAGTTGCATATACATGGAAGTTTCATTAACTGAAGTAGTGCATATGAATCAGAATATGGAAGTGAAATATTATTGACTTGCTAATACCAATTCACCCCCCCGCTCTCAGTATTATTTCTAATAGTTATGACCTATATATTGCATGTTTAAAGAAATTCCTATCATGGTTAGTAGGTGTCAAGTCAAGTCCTTATACCAATGTTTGCATTAGTATCATTAATTCATTTTATAGAAATTTCATGAATTTTTGGTAGAGGCTTGAGACCTAGCCCTGAAAATGTGGCATAGAATCTGGGTTTTCTCACTCAAAAATGCCTCAAAAAGGTCACAATCACATGCATTCCTCATTGTGGGAGGAACTAGAGGGTCTCATATGCATGCATATCTTGTCATGGGAGTGACTGGGAGTCTAGCTCAATAAAATGACAAGTTGTTTGAGGGGTTGGGAACCTGGAAGGGTTGGTTGTCTCATAAAGGTTCTGTAGTTCCTAATAAAGGTCATATTGGTTTTATTTTATCAGTTCCACTTCCTTAAATGTACACAGGGAGTTGAATCACATCATACTGACTCTTCATCACATGTTTACCCCAATGGACTAGGTAGCTTGGATAAATGTGGGAGGAGGGTGTTACATCTTCTGCCTATCCTTTGCTACTCATAGATCCTTCTTGATTTCCTGCATTTCCTCTTCCACCTTTGCCAACATGTCCTGTACAATCAATTCCTTATTCACTGGATCACTCAAACTGATAGGAATATTACAACTCCACTTGTAAAGTGTCTCAAATAGGCTGATATTCAAATATTCCCAATACCCATTGTTATACTCAAAATCCACCAGTGGAAGACAATATTCCCACTTTCACTACTGATGCATAACATACATTCTCAACATCACCTCTAATATCTTGTTGACCCTCTTTGTCTGTCATTTTGTTTGTGGATGATAAATTGTACTAAAGGCTAATTTTGTACCCAAACCTAGAAATAACTCCTTCCAAAAATTAGAAGTGAACATGGCATCTTTGTCTGACACATTATTCTTTTTAGCACCATGCAACCTCACTGTATGTCTGATAAAGACCTGTGCTACTTCACTAGCTGAATTTGTAGACTTTACTAGAATGAAGTGAGCTACCTTTATTAATCTCTCAACCACAACCATAATAGAATCGTGTTTTCTAGATGTCCATGAAAAATGTGTAATGAATTCCATGGAAATGACCTCGCATTTCCACTATGGAATCAGAATTGGTTGTAATAACCCACCTCGATGCTTACACTCAAATTTTAATTGTTGGAAACCCAAGCATCTCACAAGAGACTTTGTCACCACTTTCTTCATATTCAGCCAATGGTAAAAATTCTTAACTACTATCAATGCCTTCTGATATACCAGTGACCTAAAAATAGCTGAGTGTGGCATTCCCTCAAGATAGGCTTCTTTAGCTTAGTGTTATCTGACATACAGATCCTATCCCTAAATTTGAGCAAGCCATTTACCATGAGATGATAGACCACATCCTATTCACCTGTACCCTACTTCTATAACTTGTGCTTAACCTACTACTACCTATCATCCTATTGTTGTGCCTACAATATCTAATCCTATAAATCTCTCCCATATGAACTCATAACTGTTATGTGATTTACCGATACTCTTTTTCTAAGAGCATCTGTAGCTTTCTACTATTTTTCTAATAAAATATATAACCTTGTTCTCTTTTCCTTTAATGTACCTAATCTCAAGGTAAAAATCACTGATTGTAGCCAACCATCTAGCTTGCATAGCACTCATATTCAGTTGATCAAATAAGTGTCTCAATCCACTATGATAACTCATCAACAGAAGGCTTGTTCCAGGTAGATAATTCCTCCACATCTTCAGTGTATGAATGATCGCTTCCAACTCAAGATCATTGGTTTCATAATTCTTCTTGTGCTCATTTAGTTCCCTTGATTCACAACACACTACTTGTCCTTACTGCATCATGATTCCACAAAGTCCTGTATTGGAAGCACCCATACACACCACAAATTGTTTACCTGGAACTACAATCTTTTGGACAAGAGAATTCATAAGCAAATGCTTGAAATGGTCAAAATTGGTTCCACATTCCTCTGTCTATTCAAATTTATATCCTTTTCTCTACAACGATTTAATAGGATAGGAAATATGTGAGAATTTCCTAATGAACCTCTTGTAATAACCTTCTAATTCCATGAATGATCTGATCTCATCCACATTCCTAGGAGTTTCCCATTCCATGATAGCTCTTACTTTTCCACATACATTGTTATACCTTCCCTAGAAAAAACATATCCCAAGTAATGTACCTCTATATGAGAGAAACTACATTTACTAAGTTTGGCATACAATTAATTCTCTCTTAGCAATCTCAATACTACTCTTAAGTGTTCAACATGATCTTCCTCATTCTTAGAATATATCAAAATATTATCAATGAATACAACCACAAACTTTTCCAGATAAGATGCAACACACTATTCATCAATCACATGAAAATAGCTATATCATTACTCAAAGGAAAAGGAGCTAAAACAAACTCATAATACCCATACCTGGCCTGGAAAGAAATACTGTAAATGTCCTCTTCTTTGATGTGTACCTGATGATATCCTAATATCAAATGAATCTTCAAGAACATTGTTTCTCCATTCAATTGGTCAAATGTTACCTGTTTGTAATCATCACCTTGTGGAACTGCCTGTATTGATACACAACCCGAGAGTTCCATCCTTCTTCTTCATAAATAACACTCGTGAACCCCAAGACAATACACTTGGTCTTATGTATCCCTTGTCAAGCATTTCCTTCAACTTCAACTTCAATTCCACTAACATTGATATGCTCATGATATAAGGTTCCTTTGATGATGGTGCTTCCCCTTGTACCAACTTAATAGAAAAGTCCACTTCCTAGTGAGGCGACAACTCTAAAATCACTGCGGGAAATACATACTGAAACTGCTCCAAGACTAGATATGTCTTAAAGACTTTGACATCCTAAAAAACCTTACCTTTATCACTGGAAACATGTACTGCAAATAATACACACCTTTTCCTTTAACTGCACTTTTCCTTCATAACTTTAACCATTTTAACTAATGTTGCCTTCTCCTTACCTTGTAAAATTCTATTTTCTCCATTTTCATCCAAAATCTCAATAGGCTTTTCATAACAATCCACCTTAGTCCTATGAAGATACAATGAATCTATACCTAGAATCATATTGTATGATCCCAACGGAAGTAAATTAAGATGTGTTGATGTAGGCGTACCACTCAAGTCAAATTTATAACTCCTTACCCAATGATGAACTCTCTTCTTAGGACGCATAGCCAACTGCACCAACGAAGGCTCTGCGTGCACCTATTTTCTCAAACCACACTTATCCACCAAGTTGGGATTAAAATAACTATAATTAGATCTAGGGTCAATCAAAATAGAAATAAATTTATCAAAAAGCTTACTATCCATCTCGATAATAGATGCCTCATGATCTTCCTTCCTGTTATTCAATGATGCATAGATTCGAGGAATGCTCTACCCAACATCCACAACTACCTATGCCTCCTGAGAAATATATTCTGAGGCTTACCACCCCAATATGATGGACAATCCTTCTTGATATGTTCCTTGCCACATATCCAACACTACAACTGTCTCCTACCATCACCTCTATTATGTTTCCCTGCAGGCTACGACCCATGTCCCTTCTCAACCACATTAAATTTTTTGTAAGGAACTACATTCTCCCTCTCACCTACATCACGAGGTCATGTCTGTGTCAATGGCCATTTAATTTTAATCTTGTCTTTCCATTTCCAACCCTAGTGAAACTTTGTCTTATGATTTAGTTGCTCATAATAGTGTTTCAACTTCCCAATGACTTATTTCAATGACTGAGGCTCATCATACTCAATTTGATCCTTGAATAATAATGGTAATCCACTCACAAATCTCTAAGATCTGGCTCTCTCATCCTTAAGGTATGGCACATACCTCAATAACTCTAGGAAGTTAGTCGTGTACTCCTCATCTGTCATTGATCCCATCTTCAACTCATAGAAATCCTTAGATTTACTGTCATAGTACCTCTTTGACAAGTACTTCTTTAGGAAAATCCTTTGAAACTCATGCGAACTCAACTCTTCTATTTTGATGTCCCTAACCCACTTCAGATTTTCCCAACAAATGTTTTCTTTCCCTTTGAGGCTAATAATAACTATCCTGGCCTTCATGTTCTTGAAGTAATCATGCAACTCAAATAACTTCTTCATTTTGTCTTCTTCAAACCTCCATCAAATGTAGGTGTCTTGGATTTATTGAACTCATCCAAAAAACATCCCATTTCACTCCTCCTGTAGGGATAATAGCTATGTTGACCATGATTCTTGTCTAAACCACAACTAGAGTAAATCCCATGTCCACTACCTCTTTTATAAGGTGTATCCAATAATATTTGATCATTGACTATGTCATATTTATCCGATCTATGACCACCATGAGATCTACTGTCATATGCTCCATTAGTCTATTCCTCCTATTCATGACTAATCCATGGTCGGACAAACTTTGAAGGATAGGTACATTGATGCCTACTTATTTCTCCTCTGGCTTGAAAAGTCCCCCTTGTGACTGAATGATCCTGTCATTATATTCTTTACAACATCTTATCTCTTCCTTCAAATTTCTCAAATTGACTGTTATCTTAAGAGAGTACCCATCACCATGCTGCTGATTTAATATGTAGGGAGAATTATGTGAACTATAGTCCACCATTTTTCTTTTCATCTTTGATAATCTACTTCCTGCAAACATACCATGTCAAATGAACCAAATGCATACATAATCAACATACATTGGTTAATTTCAAGGGAGGATATCTTGTCTGCAAGATTAATCCTTGTTAGCATGATACATGTATATATACATAATTTGATCAATATTTTGAAATCATGCATGCCAATACCAAATCCATGCCATGACCTCATACATGAAAATAATAACCATAAGAGTACATGCATAAAAAACATATATACACTCACATGCATAATAAATATATATACAACTGACATGCATGTGAGAGAAACACATTCCACCCAACTAGTCCAAGTATTAAACCTGGGAGCTCTGATATGACTCTGTAACCACCCACCTCCCACACTTACCTAAGTTCACCAGTTCACTGAGGTAAATACATGATGACAAGTTATTATGGGTTGAATCAACCTCCTAGGTATAGTCAAGGAAGTGGAATTGACAAATTGAAACCTTGTTGACCTTCCTCAAGAGCTGCAGGACCCCTCAAAGCCAAAAAACCGCTCCAAGTGCCAAAGCCTTGAGCTAACATGCTTTTTCATTGACCAGGACTCCTGGTAGCTTGCATAAAAAGGAAAATCAATGACTGTAAGCCTTTACTTGCATGGATAACCCTACCTCCCAACATCTGTAGTCTAGATTACCCGATCCTATGCACGTAACCCCAAGGTATGAGCCACTTTTTCAAGGCTTTGATCCATACCTCTACCCAAAACTTAATAGATCTTTATAGATTTATGAGAGGCATAAGGAAAAAGGCATTAATGAAAAAATTATAGAAGAAATTGACCTAACAAGGCCTAACCATGACAAGAATTCTACCAAAGTCATAGTGAACATGTAATCTATAGGTCATAAATGCATATCTGAACATAGGGGTCTCATCCTTATCTAAAATCCATCAAGAAGGTCTAATTCCCTCTCACAATAGATGCATTATCATCTGTTAGGTCATACATTCATTAAAATTTCATTTATCAATTGGAACTGATAATATCCATAGCTATAATCTGTCATAAAACCATTCTTGTAACCAACGTACAACCAAAATAATAATAATGATATAATAAACATCAAAACCACATAATAACAAGTATAAATACTCATGAAATACAAGATGAGAATATCTCTAATTAACATATACAAATCCAACCATGTTAGGGATTTCCATGTACCACTCGACCATAGATTGGGTTGAAACGAAGTCTTTCTTTCAGCTGATCACCCTCGTGCCATAATCCAAGCATGAATGTGGGAATAAAAAAAAAAAAACAAGGTTTCCTTGGGATTTACCGTAATCCCAATAAAACCATTCAAGGGAATCCTAGGCTTGATAAAAACACCTACACAACTAGGATTTACTGCAATCCCCCCATTACCATTCAAGGGATTCCTAGGCCCAAACAATAAACATACACTACCAGGATTTGTTGTAATCCCACCGAAACTAGTCAAGGGATCTATAGGCCCTAAACAAGCTCGTATGTCTCTGGATTTCTTCATCAATACCTTGAGGAATTTTCCCGTCTCCACCCTCAAGCCTTATCACAATCCCACCATTACTGGTTAAGGGATTCCTAGGCCCTTAGAAATTTTCATGAGACCACCTCACTCGGTTCCAAAACCATCTAGTAATACAAAGCTCAACCATGTAAAATAACCCCATCACACCATGACTATCTAGAAATGGAAAGGAAAAGTAGAACCACTATCACACCTAGCAAATCCCATATTAATGAGAGTAAGAGAACCAAAAACACACATGTGTGTACAATGCATGTCCAAACTAGCAAGGAAATCGTACATGCAACTCGATACCTGCAAGTAATGTCATTGTAGCCACTTGATCCAAATTTTCCTTTCTTGACCCTTACTTCTATTTTCTTTCTTTTGCTTCCTTTGCCTTCCTTTATGAAATCCTAGAGTACTCCAAGAATTATCTAAGTGTGTAAGAGTGTAAGAGAAAAAAAATAGAGAGAGAGAGAGCTCAAAGCTAAAACTGACAAAAGGTTGTGAAATGATCTTGAGAAGCCTTTTTATCATTGAGGCCTTTATTTTCTTCATTTTCATATATTTTCCCTTCATTTTCCTCCTCACATGCAACTTGTGCCCTTTCACGTTCCTTTTCTCTTAATTCCCATTATTTTCTTAAGTAGAATGCTAGTTAATGCCTAATTCCTTTTCAAAGCCTTTTCCAATGCCTTTGCCAATTTTCTTGTCCATAATAAGCAACATGAACACCCATTAGGATTTTTTTACAAATTTTAGCTTGGAATACGTATCCCATGACCTTGGTCTTATTTTTTCTTTATTAACTTTGCTACATGGATTTTGAGCCAAGGTTGTTAAAATCTCTGAGTCTCATTGAAAAATTTAATGATAATCATAGAATCTCCAAAAATATAGAATACATTGTAGTATTTTTCAATAACAAACAATAAGAGTAACTTTAGGGCTAACAATTCCACATAATTGTTTGAGCCCCTACCCAAACCAATATGTAGTTTCAACAAATGATGTTCCTCCAAGGAAAAAACATATTCCACCCACCTCCCCAAATTCACCGCTTGATAAAGATGCCCATTACAAATAGACCCAAGGAGAGGAATTATTGATTACTAAAGTTGATATGATATGGGGAGCATGTCCAGATTCCATAGAAGGAAGCAGAGAGAAGGATGCCTTGACCTGAAAATCTAACTTGTTAGGGCATGACGATATATCCTGCAAGATAGGCTTGTCTTGGTGATCCAAACATCCTAGTAAATGAGTGGGTGTATATTCCTAAAATATTTGTATTTAATTCCTCACACGAAAGTTTCATGTGTCAAGGAAAGACTCTCCTTGCCAAATAATTCCAAACCCAATCATATTTATGCAAGCAGCACACACCCGAAAAGTAAAAGGGAAGGAAAAAAAAAAGTGGATCATTGATTCCTTAGCTTTTTTGCAAAGAGCACAACAACTTGGACCTACCTTCTTTTGAAAATTATCCTAAGTGGTAATTTTATTTTCAATAAGACACGACATAAAAACTGGACGTTCCTTGAGAAACTTAGTTTCCAAATTTTCTTCCACCACCACGTTAGGGCCTCTGACATGCTTTGATTCCATGTTGAATTTCCACAAATGTGGTGCTAGGACAAAATATTAAAATCTTTTACACTACCAAAACAAGAATCTCAATAAAACTACTTTGCAAAGTGGACTATAAATAGTAAATCACACATATACAATTATTTACAACCTATTAAAAAATTTTCATCCCAATTTTGTTATATTAACAAGCATATAATACAAAAGTCGAGGGTTCTCATACAAGGGATAATGACTGTCAAATATCCACAAGTACAATAATAAAATATAGATCAAGAAACAACACATAGAGACTTCAGGAGGGCTTCCACCTATCAATGCTACACATCACATATGCTACAATGAACACAGGTTGATCCAAACTACTCTTTAAGGTTGACCAACACCTGAGCTCCAATCTTCCAATCTAGCTTAGCTTCTTTCATCCATTAAGCAGCTACACATTAGTCTCAACTCTTCACCCACCCTCAGCTATCAAGCTCTCTTTATGACTACTTTCTGAGGGATACTCTTGGACACCAACATTTTTGCCTCCAACAATCCAATGATGAACAATACAATCACTATAGAATCTCCTCCTAGGAAAGGATTTGAACCACCAAGTCAAGCCCAATTGACTTGGCTTCCAGAGGGTAAAAAAATTATTTCCATACTAGGACCATCCACCTATCAAAAAATCATGTCAACCATACATACCTTTAGTTATTCAGAGAATTTGTGCATTATCGTCATGTCAATGGACTAGTTAGGGCTTCTAACAATCCTTTGTGAGTCCCTTCTTCTCTTCCAGAATACCTCTTACAACTTCAACCTCCTATTCTTGTATTTTGTCCATAATATGCTCCCATTCTAGGCTAATACTAGTCCCAAGTAACCTTACTCAGCCTCCTATTCAAAGAAACAAGGTCTATGGCTTAGCTATGTCACCAATCAACTCCACCACAACCTATTTTGGTGATTATCTAGGTTGTGACCTACTTGTTCAATCATCTAGGAGCTTTGGCCCATGCAAAAGATGCAAACCATACAATAGTAACCCAAAAACATAGTTCAAAACTCACTTAAGCCATGCGATTACCTTCCTATACCAACTCAGACCTCCTAATACATAAAAAAGATGTCAAACAAGCCTCTCACCAACTCGTACTTGTCCTCCTAGACTACAACTGCCTCAGATCAATTAATCTTATGTTTTGTTGCACTTGGATTATGAAAAGTGACCTTCACACACTTTATATTTATACCAATACAAGGGCTCCATGAATTCTTTGAAGAGACCTGTATTTTGGACATGTTTTCCTCAAGCTTACATGACTTCACTATCCTAAAATCCATCATTATCTTTAAAAAATAATATCTCATCATAGACAACTCAAAATTTGATGGTTCTCATTGTGTTGCATTCTCATCAATGCCCTCTATCATCTCCATCCATCACATGTCCAAAATACTCCATGATTTTGGCCCGAACATCAATGGTTGCAAAAACCCAACCTTGGGTTCCATGCCTACACTTACCCATTGTGGTGCTCCAACCTCCAAACCCCAAATCCAAAGGCTTGGAGTACCTCCCAATCTATCTAAAGTTAACAAGATTTGCTCGCATTGATTAAATACAAAGAAATATTTCTGGGTGTGTATTTCCTGAATGGATAATGAGACCAAGATAATGAATCTACTTTATCTCTGAGCCATACATGTGATAAATTCAGGGAAGCTATATAATATTTACATAGTTCCACAAAATCCTTTGGAAGATTGAGTTGGAAATCATCAACCCAAACTTGAGCCTGAATGGAGGTGCACATGCTATCTTCCTCATGACTAAAATTTATGCTTCCATTTTCATTTAAAAACTACCAAATTGAGAGGAAGACAAAAATTTTACCCACAACCAATCCAAGAAATCCTCAACTTTTCTCCATTACCTACCTTCCATAAAATACCACCTTTAATCATAGAGAAAGATAAAAAACAAAATTTCCAAATAGCATAAACATTTTATTTTTTCTTATCTGGGGATTAAAAAAATTCTTCAATACAACAAGGATGTATATACTTTTTGTGCACAAAATAGTGTCCATAGGTTTTTCGTAGAAAGCATCCTCCAACCCACCTTTGCAGCAAATGATTTCACAAATAAGGGATTTTTTATTGCCCCAACCACCCCAAGATTTTGGCACAACAATTTTATCCCAACCGACCCATGGAAAAAAAAAATTCCTCTGTTGAGGCCACCCATAAAAGATGAAAGAAAGTTTTCACAGTGAATTTAATACTCCTCTTGGCATACAATATACAAACATCCAATATACCAATATATCCTCTGAAATTGATTTAATGAGAACTAACCTACCTACTCTAGAAAACCATATGAAAATCCATGCCTTTAACCCTTTTTCAATTTTGTTAATTAACCATTTCCAATCAACCTTCCTATAATCATTTGGTTTCATATGAAACACAATGTAATTCAAATTATCATCAAAAGTGTTAATATGGAAGTGAAAGTTATTTTTCACATTTCTAGTTTCATCCATGGAAAGGAAAGAGGGGAAAGGATAGATTTTAATAATTACTTGCATGCCAGTAGCCTTCTGGAAGATAAAAATAGATTCTTTAATAGAAGAAATATCACACATGGAGCTATCACTAAAAAATAAAATACTATCCATGAAAAACATATGGGTGATTGCTAGAGCTTCGACCACAACAACACCCTTCATACACCCTCTTCTTCTAGCCTCAAGTAAAAGACTACTAAGACCCTCATCCAACAAAAGGAACAATAAATGGGATAGAGGAAAACCTTGTAGCGATCCACTCTGAGCATGAAAATAATCCAATTCTAATCCATTTATTAGAACCACAAAAGAGATTGAAGTTATACAACTCATAATCGAATTAGTGAAGGGAACTCCAAAGCCTAGATGAGTAAGAAGGAATTGAATAAAAAACCAAGTGACCTGATCATATTCTCTAGATAGATTAATTTTAATCACCATACCTTTTAGATTTCTGGCTTTTAGGATATGAAGTCCTTCATGGGAAAGTCCAATTGCCTGAGGGATATGACATCATTCCAAAAACCCAAACTGCTCCTTAAACACATTTTTGGAAACTATCGTTTTGATCTTGTTTGCGAATATTTTCACTGTCACTTTGTAAATACAATTGCAAAGAGAGATTGGCCTAAAATCATCAAATGGTTGAGGATCATCTAACTTCGGGATGAGGTAACTAAATGTTGAGTTGACATATGATAACACCCTTCCAGTTTGACAGAAATCCTCAACCACTCTTAACAAGTGTCCACTCAAAATGTCATAAAGTCCCAGAAAAAAATCAACTGACCATCTATTAGATTGAGGTCTCTTTTCTTTGTAGAATCTATGAAGGACCCTTTACAAGTCACCTTCACATGCAATATTCATTAATCTGTTATTATCTTCATTATTTGTAAATGAGGGAAATGTCTAAGCCAAAAGAATCACTTCTACAGTAGAGGCTTTTGAATGAGCTTTATGTAGGTTCCTAAAGTGTCTCTTCGTCAAACTAGTTAACTCCTAAAAATAGGGGGATTTACCCTATTCAAGATCATTAAAATACCATATGGTATTATATGTTTTTCGACCCTTAGCAAAATTTTGAAAAAGAAAAAACATTTTCATCCCCACTATTTAGTGAGACAACCCTACCCTTTTGCCTCTATCGCTCCTCGTTTTCTTCCATAATTATTCTTTTGGTAGCCTCTAGATTAAAATTTCTTTGTTTTGAATCCTTAGACACATAGGCTGCCCGTTAGGAGCTTCCAATCTCTCCAATTCTTCCTCCACATATATAATCTCTTCATATTTCCTCAATTTCTTGTGGGAACACCACTATATAGTAGAATTTTTAAGTCGCTTCATCTTTTATGCAAAACACACTACAATGGGCACTCCTAGTTTAGATTTGAAAGATATCCAATTTTTCAAAATTAAATGATGAAAATGCTTGTCTTTTAACCATGAGTCATTGGACTTGAATGGTTTGTTGGTTTATGAAAACTCCCTTTCCATTCTGAAAATATCAGATGACAATCAGATTCACCCCTATCCCTAATCCATTTCCTAAATAGATGGACCATTTCCATCAAATATTTCACTATAAGGAAATGATATAGGCATTTTGTAGCCAAGGTCTCCCCCGATCTTCTATTTCTCGAGGAGGGTTTATAGTTGATGAAGTCCACATTGCTTATCTTTCACTTCGAAAAGAGGTGAATTCAGTAGTTAGATAGGGAATTATTATGAGCATTTGTTCCCCAAACTTTAGAGGCCCCAATAGAAAAATTTAAGTGCTTCCCAACCACCTTTTTTCTTCATTCATGAAATATTTTCCTTTTAACTAATCCTAGAAGAGAAATTGATATTAACAAGGCCCATAAATATTTACCACCTTAAATTCCATCCCAATTTATAAAGAAAAAATATGCATAGCCGGGACCAATTTAGATACCTAGGAGCCATTCAATTTGATAGTTTTTACATTGAAAAGTATGGACAACCCCCACATCTGCCCCTTACATCCAAATGAAAAAAACACCATCCCTATAATAGAGTCTCTAATATCTAGGAAATATTATCCCGAAGACCGAAGGTTTCTTGAAGAAATATAATGTTTGGATTCTAAGAAGATACCAGTCTCCACAAGGATAGTTTTGTAAACGGGCTAGCTAAGGCTTGGTATTTAAAAGACAAGAAAATCATAAGGGAGACTTTCGAGTGGCATGTTTTGCTCTAAGAAGCTGAACTATAAACATTTTTTTCCATATACATCATCCTGATGAGATTTTAATTTGGCCTTGGATATATGGAATTTCCTCCTTGTCAAATGACCTCTTGGCTTGGCCAAAGATGAGGAGCGAAGACCCCCAATGCTTGAAATTTTATCCTCCTTTAAGTGTCTTGAACACATATTATAGTGTGAGAAATATTCAGAGGATTCATCCTATGTAAATGGTATTTTAATACTCAGAGAAGGGCACATATGGTTTATGAGGGGACAAGGGAAAGTAACATGTCTAAATTGGGTCTAGGAAGAGGAAATATTATAGGAAAAAGGAGGGTGAGAGGAAAGACTAGACCCCATATCCAAACTGTTAAAATAATTTATTAAGTTGTTTACAAAGTGAGGAGGAGGGGACATACCTAGAGGGGTGTTGACGAAAGATTTTGGAGCACCAACTAATTCACTTCGTTGTATCCTTGTATCCATTACAGCAACACTAGCAACTTCAAGTCCTAAATCCTTCAACATTAATGCAATATGATCCATTTAATGTAGTTGAGTAGAGGTCTCCCTTAAATTGTTTTCCTTTTCTTCACACAACAACCTGTCTTTTTAATTCAACCACAGAAACCCCAACCCTTTCTTTCCAATGTAGGGAAGAGAATCATATTTCATAATATGCCCATTCCTATGACACCTTCGATGTCGGAAAGGGATTCTTTAATACTCCAAGGATTGATGATGGGAGGAACCCCTATAACATAAATCCAATTCAACACAAAATCCTTCTCATGGATCCAAATTGACCAACATCCTCGGCATAGAAATATTTCCAAGCATAATAAAGAACATGTATGCTTCTATAAAAATCCCTAGTTTGTTTCCAATGGCACAAGACACATCCATCGGCCATAATTGAGGGGTTGGGTTGGGTAGTATAACCACAAATGAGCACTATAAATCCTCTCTTGGCTTGTTTCAAAGATGGGATTCCATCATTTCATCATAATAGGGGAAGAATATATACTCCATGGTTTCCCCAAAGCCCAAGTTGCAACTTCAGTCGTTCCATATCTAAACATAAACCAACCACTTAGCTAGAGTACTTAGAATTGGAACCATGTCTAGTGTTTTCCAACATTCCTTGTCAACCCAATTGTGTAAAAAATGAGTAGACAAATATTGAATGTGTTAGGCCCCTATACTACTAGTGTAACCCTTATTGTTATTAGTACAACCCACTTATTATATTGATGTACCCACATAGTGCCCATATTGTTACTATTGTACCCCATATAAGCCCACTAATGTTACTATTGTGGCTTCATATTATTATTGTTAGGTCGGCTGGGTTATATTGTGACTCCTTAGACTCCTATATATAGAAAGGAGGTTTTGTCATTTGAATCATCCAAGAATTGGTCATTTATGTAATGTAAAGGAGGTTTCCCCCTCGAAGAGGCTAAATTCTAAGGCGTTGATCTATCTTTTCTATCTTTTAGCTGGTTTCATAACATAACCAGCTCGTAAGATCTTTTGTACAGTAGCGTAACTAGATAGATGCCCCCCATAACCACTTGAATGACAATCATTCAAAACTTTTTCAGCCTCCTTATGCATGAGGCACCTTCATAGAATGGTATCGATACCACGATAGTAAAGTGTATCACCAATGCTCAGATAGTCCTTGGCTTGGTATCGAGTATGTTGTTGTTTAGAGCGAGAGGTGTTAGGCCTGAATGTTTGGGTTTGGACATAGACTAGTATATCCCAATACCATGGATCACTTGATGATATCAGAAATAGATTCTCATCCAAGATTGATTCTTTGGATGCTAAATCATTGGATGGCGAGGGAAGGTCACAAAGTAACTCTGCAAAGACGATAGATTTCTTTGATTTGGATTTGGTGAATTCTAAATCAAACTCCTGGAAAATTGCTATCCATTTGGAATATTTTCCCCCAGTAATTGACGCGACAAAATGTAGGTCATATTATTGCAATCTAACACAATGGTAGTTTTGCAAAAGAGAACATAATATTGAAATCTATGTACTACTTGAATGGCTGTTAAAGCCAATTTTTCAACATAAGGGTACTTGATTTCTGTATCATTAAGATTGCAACTTAAATAATATATAGGATTTTCAATTCCATTATCTTCATTCATTAAAACCATGGCGATGGTTGTATCTGCAACAGCGAGATACAGGTTAAAGTCTTTTTTATAGTCAGGTGCATACATTAATGACACTTTTATCAGGGAATATTTTAAAGCATCAAAGGAAGCTTGCGAAACCTAATCCTAGTGGAAGGGTACTCCCTTTTTCAAAAGATGTGTATAACCTTTAGTGAGCTCAGCATAATGTGGAATTAACCTCCTCAGAAAGTTAGCTTTTCCATGGAGTCTCTAAATCTGAAGCAAATTTGAGGGTGGAGGCATGTCAAGGATTTCCTAAACCTTAAATGGGTCGAGTCAAATTCCATCCTTAGAAGCTAAAAAACCAAGAAATCGACTAGAACCAACACAAAACACACATTTTTATGGATTGAGTCCTATATTGTAGTGTCAGAAACATAGAAATATGGCTCTTAAATGCTGCGAATGATCAGTTCGTTTTCACGAATGAATCGGGAAATTGTCAAGATATGGTTGAATGATGTGTTTGATGTCATGGGAGGCATAATTCATTGCCCTTTGAAAAGTTTCCCCTACATTCTTCAAACCGAAAGGTAATTTACGATATGCGAATGTGCCCCATAGACATATGAATGTAGTCTTTCACTGGTCGTATGGGCAGATATTAATTTTATTGTATCTGGAAAGTCCATCCATGAATGAAACGATTTTGTATCTGGCACACTCATCAATAATCTGGTCGATAAAGGGTGTAGGATAGTTGTCCTTTGGACATGCTTGATTTATATTCCTATAACCGATTCACATTGTTGCGGGATATTATCCCCTAAGGCTCTTGGGTGGAACCCTAGCAGACTGAAAGTTGTCTAAGTCAAGAAACAT